>QNQO01011403.1:0-81575 GCA_003290165.1 Berberis thunbergii | reverse complement strand
CAAACGAAATTCATATGGGTCACTCAAATCTTCGTATTCTCATATTGCACCCAAATTGCCTCCAATTGAGTGTACAACGTACAAACGAGTTTTTCCTTCTTAGTTATGCACAACCAAACATTTGTGTTGGGTCAAGCATTCTCATTAGTCATTATTTAGGTACCATGGGGTTAGAAGTCACACGAAGTCCATTGGCTCACTCGAATCCTCGCATTCTCGGAATGCACCCAAATTGCCCTACAATTGACACTAACAATGTACAAATGAGTTTTCCGTCATCGTTAAGCACAAACAAACTTATTTGTTAAAGAAAGTCTTGAATTTGTCAAATATTGAGGTGTTCGAGCGGTTTAGAGTGAAACGGGAGTCCATTTGGTCACTCAAATCTTCGTACTATATGACCCAATTTGCCTCCAATTGACCTACACTACAAACGAGTTTCCCTTCTTCGTAAGCACAACCAAACATATTTTAGTCAAGCATGTTTCATTTGTTGTGATTTATTACCGCAGTGTTAGATGTCAAATGAAGTCCGTTTGGTCACTCAAATCTCTGTATTCTCGGATTGTACTGAAATTGCCCCTACAATTGACCTACAACGTAAACAATGAGTTTTTGGTCATCGTTAGCACAACCAACTATTTGTTGAGGAAAACTATTTCATTTGTCATATGAATTTTTTGTGCCGATAGTAGTCAAACGAAGTCCTTATGGTCACTCAAATCTTCGTCTCTCATATCGCAGCGAAATTGGCCTCCAATTGAGTCTACAACGTACAAACGATGTTTCCTTCTTAGTTATGCAAAACCAAACATTATGTGTTTGTCAAGTATGTTTCATTTGTTTTTATTTAGGCACGGGGTTAGAACTCACACGAAGTCCATTTGGTCCCTCAAATCCTTTCATTCTCAGAATGCACCCAAATTGGCTACAAATTGACCCTACAACGACAAATGAGTTTTCCGTCATCGTTAAGCACAACCAACTTATTTTTTAGGAAACTCTTGAATTTGTTCAATTAAGGTGTAATCGAGCAGTTAGTGAAAGAAGTCCAGTTGGTCACTCAAATCCTTCGTTATTCTCATATTGATACCAAAGCCCCAATTGAGACCTACAACGTTACAAATGAGTATTCCATCTTTGTTAAGCACAACCAACTTATTTGTTGGGGACAAACATCTTGTATTTGTCATTCTGAAGGTTTTCAAGTTGTTAGAAGTAAAATGAAGCCATTTGGTCATTCATCCTCGTATTCTAGGAATTGCACCCATGTTGCCCCCAATTGAGCCTACAACGTACAAACGATGACTATCATCGTAAGCACAACCAAACACAACTTTATTATTTACAACATCTATGTATTTGTCATTATGAACAAGTTGTTAGAAGTAAAATGAAGTCCATTTGGTCATTCAAATCCTCGTATTCTAGATTGCACCCAAGTTGGCCCCCAATTGAGCCTACAACGTACAAACGAGATTTCTATCTTCGTTAAGCACAACCAAACATATTTATTAAGGTCAACATCTTTAATTTATCATTATTTAGGTACCCACTCCGTTAGAAGTGAAACGAAGTCCATTTCGTCACTCAAATCCTCAAATTCTCGGATTCCACCCAAATTGGTCTCCAATAGAGCCTACAACGTACATTCGAGTTTTTTCTTCGTTAACACAACCAAACATTTTTGTTGGGTCAATCATGTCTCATTTTCATTATTTATGTACCCACTCGGGTAGAATACAAATGAACTCCATTTGGTCACTCAAATTCTCGTATTCTCGAATTGAACCCAAATTGCCCTACAGTTTACCCTACAACATACAAACGAGTTTTTCGTCTTCGTTATGTACAACCAAACTTTTTATTGAGAAAAAACTCTTGAATTTTTCAATATTAAGGTGTTCGAGCGGTAGTAGTCAAACGAATTCATATGGTCACTCAAATCTTCGTATTCTCATATTGCACCCAAATTTGCCTCCAATTGAGTGTACAACGTACAAACGAGTTTTCCTTCTTAGTTATGCACAACCAAACATTTGTGTTGGGTCAAGCATGTCTCATTAGTCATTATTTAGGTACCCATGGGGTTAGAAGTCACACGAAGTCCATTTGGTCACTCGAATCCTCGCATTCTCGGAATGCACCCAAATTGCCCACAATTGACACTACAACGTACAAATGATTTTTCGTCATCGTTAAGCACAACCAAACTTATTTGTTGAAGAAAAAGTCTTGAATTTGTCAATATTAAGTGTTCGAGCGGTTAGTAGTGAAACGGAGTCCATTTGGTCACTCAAATCTTCGTATTCTCATATTGCACCCAAATTTGCCTCCAATTGACTCTACAACGTACAAACGAGTTTTCCTTATTCGTTAAGCACAACCAAACATTTTTGTTTAGTCAAGCATGTTTCATTTGTTGTGATTTATTACCCACGGTGTTAGAAGTCAAATGAAGTCCGTTTGGTCACTCAAATCCTGTATTCTCGGATTGTACCGAAATTGCCCTGCAATTGACCCTACAACGTACAAATGAGTTTTTGGTCATCGTTAAGCACAACCAAACTTATTTGTTGAGGAAAAACTCTTTAATTTGTCAATATGAATGTTTTGTGCCGATAGTAGTCAAACGAAGTCCTTATGGTCACTCAAATCTTCGTCTTCTCATATCGCACCGAAATTGGCCTCCAATTGAGTCTACAACGTACAAACGAGTTTCCTTCTTAGTTATGCAAAACCAAACATTTATGTTGGGTCAAGTATGTTTAATTTGTTTTTATTTAGGCACCCACGGGGTTAGAACTCACACGAAGTCCATTTGGTCCCTCAAATCCTCATTCTCAGAATGCACCCAAATTGGCCTACAATTGACCCTACAACGTACAAATGAGTTTTCCGTCATCGTTAAGCACAACCAAAACTTATTTTTTGAAGAAAAACTCTTGAATTTTCAATATTAAGGTGTTCGAGCAGTTAGTTGTGAAAGGAAGTCCAGTTGGTCACTCAAATCTTCGTATTCTCAATTGCACCCAAATTTGCCTCCAATTGAGCCTACAACGTACAAATGAGTATTCCATCTTGTTAAGCACAACCAAACTTATTTGTTGGACAACATCTTGTATTTGTCATTATGAAGGTTTCAAGTTGTTAGAAGTAAAATGAAGTCCATTTGGTCATTCAAATCCTCGTATTCTAGGATTGCACCCAAGTTGGCCCCAATTGAGCCTACAACGTACAAACGAGATTTCATTTCGTTAAGCACAACCAAACTTATTTGTTGGGGACAACATCTTGTATTTGTCATTATGAAGGTTTTCAAGTTGTTAGAAGTAAAATGAAGTCCATTTGGTCATTCAAATCCTCGTATTCTAGGATTGCACCCAAGTTGGCCCCCAATTGAGCCTACAACGTACAAACGAGATTTCTATCTTCGTTAAGCACAACCAAACATATTTATTAAGGTCAACATCTTTAATTTATCATTATTTAGGTACCCACTCCGTTAGAAGTGAAACGAAGTCCATTTCGTCACTCAAATCCTCAAATTCTCGGATTCCACCCAAATTGGTCTCCAATAGAGCCTACAACGTACATTCGAGTTTTTTTCTTCGTTAAACACAACCAAACATTTTTGTTGGGTCAATCATGTCTCATTTTCATTATTTATGTACCCACTCGGGTAGAATACAAATGAACTCCATTTGGTCACTCAAATTCTCGTATTCTCGAATTGAACCCAAATTGCCCTACAGTTTACCCTACAACATACAAACGAGTTTTTCGTCTTCGTTATGTACAACCAAACTTATTTATTGAGAAAAACTCTTGAATTTTCAATATTAGGTGTTCGAGCGGTTAGTAGTCAAACAAAGTTCATATGGTCACTCAAATCTTCGTATTCTCATATTGGCACGGGCCCAAATTTGCCTCCAATTGAGTATACACGTACACACGAGTTTTCCTTCTTTAGTTATCCGCACAACCAAACATTTGTGTTGCGGTCCAAGCATGTCTCATTAGTCATTATTTAGGGTAACCATGGGGGTTAGAAGTCACACGAAATTCCCATTATGGTCACTCGGAATCCTCGCATTCTCGAATGCACCCAATTGCCCTACATTGACACTACAAGCCCATACAAATGGGTTTTCCCGTCATCGTTTGAGAGCACAACCCAGACTATTTCTGAAGAAAAGTTCTTGAATCTTGTCAATATTAGGTGTTCGATGCGGTAGTAGTGAAACGGAGTCCATTTGGTCACTCAAATCTTCGATTCTCCTCCAATTAATTGCCAGGCCCCAAATTTGCCTCCAATTGACTCTACAACGTACAAACGAGTTTTCCTTCTTCGTTAAGTACAACCAAACATTTTTGTTTAGTCAAGCATGTTTCATTTGTTGTGATTTATGTACCCACGGGGTTAGAAGTCAAATGAAGTCCGTTTGGTCACTCAAATCTCTGTATTCTCGGATTGTACTGAAATTGCCCAATACAATTGACCCTACAACGTACAAATGAGTTTTTGGGTCATCGTTAAAGCACAACCAAACTTATTTGTTGGAAGAAAACTCATTTAATTGTCAATATGAATGTTTTGTGCCGATAGTAGTCAAACGAAGTCCTTATGGTCACTCAAATCTTCGTCTTCTCATATCGCACGAAATTGCCATCCAATTGAGATCTACAACGTACAACGAGTTTTCCTTCTTAGTATGCAAAACCAAACATTTGTGTTGGGTCAAGTATGTTTCATTTGTTTTATTTAGGCACCCACGGGTTGAAACTCACACGAAGTCCATTTGGTCCCTCAAATCCTTCATTCTCGAATGCACCCAAATTGGCCTACAATGACCCTACAACGTACAAATGAGTTTTTCCGTCATCGTTAAGCACAACCAAACTTATTTTTGAGAAAACTCTTGAATTTTCAATATTAAGGTGTCGAGCAGTTAGTAGTGAAAAGGAAGTCCAGTTTGGTCACTAAATCTTCGTATTCTCATATTGCACCCAATTTGCGTCCAATTGAGCCTACAACGTACAAATGAGTATCCATTTGTTAAGCACTACCAACTTATTTGTTGGGGGACAACATCTTGTAGTTTGTCATTATGAAGGTTTTCAAGTTGTTAGAAGTAAACATGAAGTCCATTTGGTCATTCAAATCCTCGTATTCTAGGATTGCACCCAAGTTGGCCCCCAATTGAGCCCTACAACGTACAAACAAGATTTCTATCTTCGTTAAGCACAACCAAACATATTTATTAAGGTCAACATCTTTAATTTATCATTATTTAGGTAACCACTCCGTTAGAAGTGAAACGAAGTCCATTTCGTCACTCAAATCCTCAAATTCTCGATTCCACCCAAATTGGTCTCCAATAGAGCCTACAACGTACATTCGAGTTTTTTTCTTCGTTAAACACAACCAAACATTTTGTTGGGTCAATCATGTCTCATTTTCTATATTTATGTACCCACTCGGGCAGAATACAAATGAACTCCATTTGGTCTTTCAAATTCTCGTATTCTCGAATTGAACCCAAATTGCCCTACTGTTTACCCTACAACATACAAACGAGTTTTTCGTCTTCGTTATGTACAACCAAACTTTTTATTGAGAAAAAACTCTTGAATTTTCAATATTAAGGTGTTCGAGCGGCTAGTAGTCAAACGAAAATTCATATGGTCACTCAAATCTTCGTATTCTCATATTGCACCCAAATTTGCCTCCAATTGAGTGTACAACGTACAAACGAGTTTTCCTTCTTAGTTATGCACAACCAAACATTTGTGTCATGTCTCATTAGTCATTATTTAGGGTACCCATGGGGTTAGAAGTCACACGAAGTCCATTTGGTCACTCGAATCCTCGCATTCTCGGAATGCACCCAAATTGCCCTACAATTGACACTACAATGTACAAATGAGTTTCCGTCATCGTTAAGCACAAACAAACTTATTTGTTGAAGAAAAAGTCTTGAATTTGTCAATATTAAGGTGTTCGAGCGGTTAGTAGTGAAATGGAGTCCATTTGGTCACTCAAATCTTCGTATTCTCATATTGCACCCAAATTTGCCTCCAATTGACTCTACAACGTACAAACGAGTTTCCTTCTTCGTTAAGCACAACCAAACATTTTTGTTTAGTCAAGCATGTTTCATTTGTTGTGATTTATGTACCCACGGTGTTAGAAGTCAAATGAAGTCCGTTTGGTCACTCAAATCTCTGTATTCTCGGATTGTACTGAAATTGCCCTACAATTGACCCTACAACGTACAAATGAGTTTTTGGTCATCGTTAAGCACAACCAAACTTATTTGTTGAAGAAAAACTATTTAATTTGTCAATATGAATGTTTTTGTGCCGATAGTAGTCAAACGAAGTCCTTATGGTCACTCAAATCTTCATCTTCTCATATCGCACCGAAATTGGCCTCCAATTGAGTCTACAACGTACAAACGAGTTTTCCTTCTTAGTTATGCAAAACCAACATTTGTGTTGGGTCAAGTATGTTTCATTTGTTTTATTTAGGCACCCACGGGGTTAGAACTCACACGAAGTCCATTTGGTCCCTCAAATCCTTTCATTCTCAGAATGCACCCAAATTGGCCTACAATTGACCCTACAACGTACAAATGAGTTTCCGTCATCGTTAAGCACAACCAAACTTATTTTTTGAGGAAAAACTCTTGAATTTTCAATATTAAGGTGTTCGAGGCAGTTAGTTGTGAAAGGAAGTCCAGTTGGTCACTCAAATCTTCGTATTCTCATATTGCACCCAAATTTGCCTCCAATTGAGCCTACAACGTACAAATGAGTATTCCATCTTTGTTAAGCACAACCAAACTTGTTTGTTGGGACAACATCTTGTATTTGTCATTATGAAGGTTTTCAAGTTGTTAGAAGTAAAATGAAGTCCATTTGGTCATTCAAATCCTCGTATTCTAGGATTGCACCCAAGTTGCCCCCAATTGAGCCTACAACGTACAAACGAGATTTCTATCTTTGTTAAGCACAACCAAACATATTTATTAAGGTCAACATCTTTAATTTATCATTATTTAGGTACCCACTCCGTTAGAAGTGAAACGAAGTCCATTTCGTCACTCAAATCCTCAAATTCTCGGATTCCACCCAAATTGGTCTCCAATAGAGCCTACAACGTACATTCGAGTTTTTTCTTCGTTAAACACAACCAAACATTTTTGTTGGGTCAATCATGTCTCATTTTTCTATATTTATGTACCCACTCGGGCAGAATACAAATGAACTCCATTTGGTCTTTCAAATTCTCGTATTCTCGAATTGAACCCAAATTGCCCTACTGTTTACCCTACAACATACAAACGAGTTTTTCGTCTTCGTTATGTACAACCAAACTTTTTATTGAGAAAAAACTCTTGAATTTTTCAATATTAAGGTGTTCGAGCGGCTAGTAGTCAAACGAAATTCATATGGTCACTCAAATCTTCGTATTCTCATATTGCACCCAAATTTGCCTCCAATTGAGTGTACAACGTACAAACGAGTTTTCCTTCTTAGTTATGCACAACCAAACATTTGTGTCATGTCTCATTAGTCATTATTTAGGTACCCATGGGGTTAGAAGTCACACGAAGTCCATTTGGTCACTCGAATCCTCGCATTCTCGGAATGCACCCAAATTGCCCTACAATTGACACTACAATGTACAAATGAGTTTTCCGTCATCGTTAAGCACAAACAAACTTATTTGTTGAAGAAAAAGTCTTGAATTTGTCAATATTAAGGTGTTCGAGCGGTTAGTAGTGAAATGGAGTCCATTTGGTCACTCAAATCTTCGTATTCTCATATTGCACCCAAATTTGCCTCCAATTGACTCTACAACGTACAAACGAGTTTTCCTTCTTCGTTAAGCACAACCAAACATTTTTGTTTAGTCAAGCATGTTTCATTTGTTGTGATTTATGTACCCACGGTGTTAGAAGTCAAATGAAGTCCGTTTGGTCACTCAAATCTCTGTATTCTCGGATTGTACTGAAATTGCCCTACAATTGACCCTACAACGTACAAATGAGTTTTTGGTCATCGTTAAGCACAACCAAACTTATTTGTTGAAGAAAAACTATTTAATTTGTCAATATGAATGTTTTTGTGCCGATAGTAGTCAAACGAAGTCCTTATGGTCACTCAAATCTTCATCTTCTCATATCGCACCGAAATTGGCCTCCAATTGAGTCTACAACGTACAAACGAGTTTTCCTTCTTAGTTATGCAAAACCAAACATTTGTGTTGGGTCAAGTATGTTTCATTTGTTTTTATTTAGGCACCCACGGGGTTAGAACTCACACGAAGTCCATTTGGTCCCTCAAATCCTTTCATTCTCAGAATGCACCCAAATTGGCCTACAATTGACCCTACAACGTACAAATGAGTTTTCCGTCATCGTTAAGCACAACCAAACTTATTTTTTGAGGAAAAACTCTTGAATTTTTCAATATTAAGGTGTTCGAGCAGTTAGTTGTGAAAGGAAGTCCAGTTGGTCACTCAAATCTTCGTATTCTCATATTGCACCCAAATTTGCCTCCAATTGAGCCTACAACGTACAAATGAGTATTCCATCTTTGTTAAGCACAACCAAACTTGTTTGTTGGAGACAACATCTTGTATTTGTCATTATGAAGGTTTTCAAGTTGTTAGAAGTAAAATGAAGTCCATTTGGTCATTCAAATCCTCGTATTCTAGGATTGCACCCAAGTTGGCCCCCAATTGAGCCTACAACGTACAAACGAGATTTCTATCTTTGTTAAGCACAACCAAACATATTTATTAAGGTCAACATCTTTAATTTATCATTATTTAGGTACCCACTCCGTTAGAAGTGAAACGAAGTCCATTTCGTCACTCAAATCCTCAAATTCTCGGATTCCACCCAAATTGGTCTCCAATAGAGCCTACAACGTACATTCGAGTTTTTTCTTCGTTAAACACAACCAAACATTTTTGTTGGGTCAATCATGTCTCATTTTTCTATATTTATGTACCCACTCGGGCAGAATACAAATGAACTCCATTTGGTCTTTCAAATTCTCGTATTCTCGAATTGAACCCAAATTGCCCTACTGTTTACCCTACAACATACAAACGAGTTTTTCGTCTTCGTTATGTACAACCAAACTTTTTTATTGAGAAAAAACTCTTGAATTTTTCAATATTAAGGTGTTCGAGCGGCTAGTAGTCAAACGAAATTCATATGGTCACTCAAATCTTCGTATTCTCATATTGCACCCAAATTTGCCTCCAATTGAGTGTACAACGTACAAACGAGTTTTCCTTCTTAGTTATGCACAACCAAACATTTGTGTCATGTCTCATTAGTCATTATTTAGGTACCCATGGGGTTAGAAGTCACACGAAGTCCATTTGGTCACTCGAATCCTCGCATTCTCGGAATGCACCCAAATTGCCCTACAATTGACACTACAATGTACAAATGAGTTTTCCGTCATCGTTAAGCACAAACAAACTTATTTGTTGAAGAAAAAGTCTTGAATTTGTCAATATTAAGGTGTTCGAGCGGTTAGTAGTGAAATGGAGTCCATTTGGTCACTCAAATCTTCGTATTCTCATATTGCACCCAAATTTGCCTCCAATTGACTCTACAACGTACAAACGAGTTTTCCTTCTTCGTTAAGCACAACCAAACATTTTTGTTTAGTCAAGCATGTTTCATTTGTTGTGATTTATGTACCCACGGTGTTAGAAGTCAAATGAAGTCCGTTTGGTCACTCAAATCTCTGTATTCTCGGATTGTACTGAAATTGCCCTACAATTGACCCTACAACGTACAAATGAGTTTTTGGTCATCGTTAAGCACAACCAAACTTATTTGTTGAAGAAAAACTATTTAATTTGTCAATATGAATGTTTTTGCGCCGATAGTAGTCAAACGAAGTCCTTATGGTCACTCAAATCTTCATCTTCTCATATCGCACCGAAATTGGCCTCCAATTGAGTCTACAACGTACAAACGAGTTTTCCTTCTTAGTTATGCAAAACCAAACATTTGTGTTGGGTCAAGTATGTTTCATTTGTTTTTATTTAGGCACCCACGGGGTTAGAACTCACACGAAGTCCATTTGGTCCCTCAAATCCTTTCATTCTCAGAATGCACCCAAATTGGCCTACAATTGACCCTACAACGTACAAATGAGTTTTCCGTCATCGTTAAGCACAACCAAACTTATTTTTTGAGGAAAAACTCTTGAATTTTTCAATATTAAGGTGTTCGAGCAGTTAGTTGTGAAAGGAAGTCCAGTTGGTCACTCAAATCTTCGTATTCTCATATTGCACCCAAATTTGCGTCCAATTGAGCCTACAACGTACAAATGAGTATTCCATATTTGTTAAGCACTACCAAACTTGTTTGTTGGGACAACATCTTGTGTTTTTCATTATGAAGGTTTTCAAGTTGTTAGAAGTAAAATGAAGTCCATTTGGTCATTCAAATCCTCGTATTCTAGGATTGCACCCAAGTTGGCCCCAATTGAGCCTACAACGTACAAACGAGATTTCTATCTTCGTTAAGCACAACCAAACATATTTATTAAGGTCAACATCTTTAATTTATCATTATTTAGGTACCCACTCCGTTAGAAGTGAAACGAAGTCCATTTCGTCACTCAAATCCTCAAATTCTCGGATTCCACCCAAATTGGTCTCCAATAGAGCCTACAACGTACATTCGAGTTTTTTTCTTCGTTAAACACAACCAAACATTTTTGTTGGGTCAATCATGTCTCATTTTTCTATATTTATGTACCCACTCGGGCAGAATACAAATGAACTCCATTTGGTCTTTCAAATTCTCGTATTCTCGAATTGAACCCAAATTGCCCTACTGTTTACCCTACAACATACAAACGAGTTTTTCGTCTTCGTTATGTACAACCAAACTTTTTTATTGAGAAAAAACTCTTGAATTTTTCAATATTAAGGTGTTCGAGCGGCTAGTAGTCAAACGAAATTCATATGGTCACTCAAATCTTCGTATTCTCATATTGCACCCAAATTTGCCTCCAATTGAGTGTACAACGTACAAACGAGTTTTCCTTCTTAGTTATGCACAACCAAACATTTGTGTCATGTCTCATTAGTCATTATTTAGGTACCCATGGGGTTAGAAGTCACACGAAGTCCATTTGGTCACTCGAATCCTCGCATTCTCGGAATGCACCCAAATTGCCCTACAATTGACACTACAATGTACAAATGAGTTTTCCGTCATCGTTAAGCACAAACAAACTTATTTGTTGAAGAAAAAGTCTTGAATTTGTCAATATTAAGGTGTTCGAGCGGTTAGTAGTGAAATGGAGTCCATTTGGTCACTCAAATCTTCGTATTCTCATATTGCACCCAAATTTGCCTCCAATTGACTCTACAACGTACAAACGAGTTTTCCTTCTTCGTTAAGCACAACCAAACATTTTTGTTTAGTCAAGCATGTTTCATTTGTTGTGATTTATGTACCCACGGTGTTAGAAGTCAAATGAAGTCCGTTTGGTCACTCAAATCTCTGTATTCTCGGATTGTACTGAAATTGCCCTACAATTGACCCTACAACGTACAAATGAGTTTTTGGTCATCGTTAAGCACAACCAAACTTATTTGTTGAAGAAAAACTATTTAATTTGTCAATATGAATGTTTTTGTGCCGATAGTAGTCAAACGAAGTCCTTATGGTCACTCAAATCTTCGTCTTCTCATATCGCACCGAAATTGGCCTCCAATTGAGTCTACAACGTACAAACGAGTTTTCCTTCTTAGTTATGCAAAACCAAACATTTGTGTTGGGTCAAGTATGTTTCATTTGTTTTTATTTAGGCACCCACGGGGTTAGAACTCACACGAAGTCCATTTGGTCCCTCAAATCCTTTCATTCTCAGAATGCACCCAAATTGGCCTACAATTGACCCTACAACGTACAAATGAGTTTTCCGTCATCGTTAAGCACAACCAAACTTATTTTTTGAGGAAAAACTCTTGAATTTTTCAATATTAAGGTGTTCGAGCAGTTAGTTGTGAAAGGAAGTCCAGTTGGTCACTCAAATCTTCGTATTCTCATATTGCACCCAAATTTGCCTCCAATTGAGCCTACAACGTACAAATGAGTATTCCATCTTTGTTAAGCACAACCAAACTTGTTTGTTGGAGACAACATCTTGTATTTGTCATTATGAAGGTTTTCAAGTTGTTAGAAGTAAAATGAAGTCCATTTGGTCATTCAAATCCTCGTATTCTAGGATTGCACCCAAGTTGGCCCCCAATTGAGCCTACAACGTACAAACGAGATTTCTATCTTTGTTAAGCACAACCAAACATATTTATTAAGGTCAACATCTTTAATTTATCATTATTTAGGTACCCACTCCGTTAGAAGTGAAACGAAGTCCATTTCGTCACTCAAATCCTCAAATTCTCGGATTCCACCCAAATTGGTCTCCAATAGAGCCTACAACGTACATTCGAGTTTTTTTCTTCGTTAAACACAACCAAACATTTTTGTTGGGTCAATCATGTCTCATTTTTCTATATTTATGTACCCACTCGGGCAGAATACAAATGAACTCCATTTGGTCTTTCAAATTCTCGTATTCTCGAATTGAACCCAAATTGCCCTACTGTTTACCCTACAACATACAAACGAGTTTTTCGTCTTCGTTATGTACAACCAAACTTTTTTATTGAGAAAAAACTCTTGAATTTTTCAATATTAAGGTGTTCGAGCGGCTAGTAGTCAAACGAAATTCATATGGTCACTCAAATCTTCGTATTCTCATATTGCACCCAAATTTGCCTCCAATTGAGTGTACAACGTACAAACGAGTTTTCCTTCTTAGTTATGCACAACCAAACATTTGTGTCATGTCTCATTAGTCATTATTTAGGTACCCATGGGGTTAGAAGTCACACGAAGTCCATTTGGTCACTCGAATCCTCGCATTCTCGGAATGCACCCAAATTGCCCTACAATTGACACTACAATGTACAAATGAGTTTTCCGTCATCGTTAAGCACAAACAAACTTATTTGTTGAAGAAAAAGTCTTGAATTTGTCAATATTAAGGTGTTCGAGCGGTTAGTAGTGAAATGGAGTCCATTTGGTCACTCAAATCTTCGTATTCTCATATTGCACCCAAATTTGCCTCCAATTGACTCTACAACGTACAAACGAGTTTTCCTTCTTCGTTAAGCACAACCAAACATTTTTGTTTAGTCAAGCATGTTTCATTTGTTGTGATTTATGTACCCACGGTGTTAGAAGTCAAATGAAGTCCGTTTGGTCACTCAAATCTCTGTATTCTCGGATTGTACTGAAATTGCCCTACAATTGACCCTACAACGTACAAATGAGTTTTTGGTCATCGTTAAGCACAACCAAACTTATTTGTTGAAGAAAAACTATTTAATTTGTCAATATGAATGTTTTTGTGCCGATAGTAGTCAAACGAAGTCCTTATGGTCACTCAAATCTTCGTCTTCTCATATCGCACCGAAATTGGCCTCCAATTGAGTCTACAACGTACAAACGAGTTTTCCTTCTTAGTTATGCAAAACCAAACATTTGTGTTGGGTCAAGTATGTTTCATTTGTTTTTATTTAGGCACCCACGGGGTTAGAACTCACACGAAGTCCATTTGGTCCCTCAAATCCTTTCATTCTCAGAATGCACCCAAATTGGCCTACAATTGACCCTACAACGTACAAATGAGTTTTCCGTCATCGTTAAGCACAACCAAACTTATTTTTTGAGGAAAAACTCTTGAATTTTTCAATATTAAGGTGTTCGAGCAGTTAGTTGTGAAAGGAAGTCCAGTTGGTCACTCAAATCTTCGTATTCTCATATTGCACCCAAATTTGCCTCCAATTGAGCCTACAACGTACAAATGAGTATTCCATCTTTGTTAAGCACAACCAAACTTGTTTGTTGGAGACAACATCTTGTATTTGTCATTATGAAGGTTTTCAAGTTGTTAGAAGTAAAATGAAGTCCATTTGGTCATTCAAATCCTCGTATTCTAGGATTGCACCCAAGTTGGCCCCAATTGAGCCTACAACGTACAAACGAGATTTCTATCTTTGTTAAGCACAACCAAACATATTTATTAAGGTCAACATCTTTAATTTATCATTATTTAGGTACCCACTCCGTTAGAAGTGAAACGAAGTCCATTTCGTCACTCAAATCCTCAAATTCTCGGATTCCACCCAAATTGGTCTCCAATAGAGCCTACAACGTACATTCGAGTTTTTTTCTTCGTTAAACACAACCAAACATTTTTGTTGGGTCAATCATGTCTCATTTTTCTATATTTATGTACCCACTCGGGCAGAATACAAATGAACTCCATTTGGTCTTTCAAATTCTCGTATTCTCGAATTGAACCCAAATTGCCCTACTGTTTACCCTACAACATACAAACGAGTTTTTCGTCTTCGTTATGTACAACCAAACTTTTTTATTGAGAAAAAACTCTTGAATTTTTCAATATTAAGGTGTTCGAGCGGCTAGTAGTCAAACGAAATTCATATGGTCACTCAAATCTTCGTATTCTCATATTGCACCCAAATTTGCCTCCAATTGAGTGTACAACGTACAAACGAGTTTTCCTTCTTAGTTATGCACAACCAAACATTTGTGTCATGTCTCATTAGTCATTATTTAGGTACCCATGGGGTTAGAAGTCACACGAAGTCCATTTGGTCACTCGAATCCTCGCATTCTCGGAATGCACCCAAATTGCCCTACAATTGACACTACAATGTACAAATGAGTTTTCCGTCATCGTTAAGCACAAACAAACTTATTTGTTGAAGAAAAAGTCTTGAATTTGTCAATATTAAGGTGTTCGAGCGGTTAGTAGTGAAATGGAGTCCATTTGGTCACTCAAATCTTCGTATTCTCATATTGCACCCAAATTTGCCTCCAATTGACTCTACAACGTACAAACGAGTTTTCCTTCTTCGTTAAGCACAACCAAACATTTTTTTTTAGTCAAGCATGTTTCATTTGTTGTGATTTATGTACCCACGGTGTTAGAAGTCAAATGAAGTCCGTTTGGTCACTCAAATCTCTGTATTCTCGGATTGTACTGAAATTGCCCTACAATTGACCCTACAACGTACAAATGAGTTTTTGGTCATCGTTAAGCACAACCAAACTTATTTGTTGAAGAAAAACTATTTAATTTGTCAATATGAATGTTTTTGTGCCGATAGTAGTCAAACGAAGTCCTTATGGTCACTCAAATCTTCGTCTTCTCATATCGCACCGAAATTGGCCTCCAATTGAGTCTACAACGTACAAACGAGTTTTCCTTCTTAGTTATGCAAAACCAAACATTTGTGTTGGGTCAAGTATGTTTCATTTGTTTTTATTTAGGCACCCACGGGGTTAGAACTCACACGAAGTCCATTTGGTCCCTCAAATCCTTTCATTCTCAGAATGAACCCAAATTGGCCTACAATTGACCCTACAACGTACAAATGAGTTTTCCGTCATCGTTAAGCACAACCAAACTTATTTTTTGAGGAAAAACTCTTGAATTTTTCAATATTAAGGTGTTCGAGCAGTTAGTTGTGAAAGGAAGTCCAGTTGGTCACTCAAATCTTCGTATTCTCATATTGCACCCAAATTTGCCTCCAATTGAGCCTACAACGTACAAATGAGTATTCCATCTTTGTTAAGCACAACCAAACTTGTTTGTTGGAGACAACATCTTGTATTTGTCATTATGAAGGTTTTCAAGTTGTTAGAAGTAAAATGAAGTCCATTTGGTCATTCAAATCCTCGTATTCTAGGATTGCACCCAAGTTGGCCCCAATTGAGCCTACAACGTACAAACGAGATTTCTATCTTTGTTAAGCACAACCAAACATATTTATTAAGGTCAACATCTTTAATTTATCATTATTTAGGTACCCACTCCGTTAGAAGTGAAACGAAGTCCATTTCGTCACTCAAATCCTCAAATTCTCGGATTCCACCCAAATTGGTCTCCAATAGAGCCTACAACGTACATTCGAGTTTTTTTCTTCGTTAAACACAACCAAACATTTTTGTTGGGTCAATCATGTCTCATTTTTCTATATTTATGTACCCACTCGGGCAGAATACAAATGAACTCCATTTGGTCTTTCAAATTCTCGTATTCTCGAATTGAACCCAAATTGCCCTACTGTTTACCCTACAACATACAAACGAGTTTTTCGTCTTCGTTATGTACAACCAAACTTTTTTATTGAGAAAAAACTCTTGAATTTTTCAATATTAAGGTGTTCGAGCGGCTAGTAGTCAAACGAAATTCATATGGTCACTCAAATCTTCGTATTCTCATATTGCACCCAAATTTGCCTCCAATTGAGTGTACAACGTACAAACGAGTTTTCCTTCTTAGTTATGCACAACCAAACATTTGTGTCATGTCTCATTAGTCATTATTTAGGTACCCATGGGGTTAGAAGTCACACGAAGTCCATTTGGTCACTCGAATCCTCGCATTCTCGGAATGCACCCAAATTGCCCTACAATTGACACTACAATGTACAAATGAGTTTTCCGTCATCGTTAAGCACAAACAAACTTATTTGTTGAAGAAAAAGTCTTGAATTTGTCAATATTAAGGTGTTCGAGCGGTTAGTAGTGAAATGGAGTCCATTTGGTCACTCAAATCTTCGTATTCTCATATTGCACCCAAATTTGCCTCCAATTGACTCTACAACGTACAAACGAGTTTTCCTTCTTCGTTAAGCACAACCAAACATTTTTTTTTAGTCAAGCATGTTTCATTTGTTGTGATTTATGTACCCACGGTGTTAGAAGTCAAATGAAGTCCGTTTGGTCACTCAAATCTCTGTATTCTCGGATTGTACTGAAATTGCCCTACAATTGACCCTACAACGTACAAATGAGTTTTTGGTCATCGTTAAGCACAACCAAACTTATTTGTTGAAGAAAAACTATTTAATTTGTCAATATGAATGTTTTTGTGCCGATAGTAGTCAAACGAAGTCCTTATGGTCACTCAAATCTTCGTCTTCTCATATCGCACCGAAATTGGCCTCCAATTGAGTCTACAACGTACAAACGAGTTTTCCTTCTTAGTTATGCAAAACCAAACATTTGTGTTGGGTCAAGTATGTTTCATTTGTTTTTATTTAGGCACCCACGGGGTTAGAACTCACACGAAGTCCATTTGGTCCCTCAAATCCTTTCATTCTCAGAATGAACCCAAATTGGCCTACAATTGACCCTACAACGTACAAATGAGTTTTCCGTCATCGTTAAGCACAACCAAACTTATTTTTTGAGGAAAAACTCTTGAATTTTCAATATTAAGGTGTTCGAGCAGTTAGTTGTGAAAGGAAGTCCAGTTGGTCACTCAAATCTTCGTATTCTCATATTGCACCCAAATTTGCCTCCAATTGAGCCTACAACGTACAAATGAGTATTCCATCTTTGTTAAGCACAACCAAACTTGTTTGTTGGAGACAACATCTTGTATTTGTCATTATGAAGGTTTTCAAGTTGTTAGAAGTAAAATGAAGTCCATTTGGTCATTCAAATCCTCGTATTCTAGGATTGCACCCAAGTTGGCCCCCAATTGAGCCTACAACGTACAAACGAGATTTCTATCTTTGTTAAGCACAACCAAACATATTTATTAAGGTCAACATCTTTAATTTATCATTATTTAGGTACCCACTCCGTTAGAAGTGAAACGAAGTCCATTTCGTCACTCAAATCCTCAAATTCTCGGATTCCACCCAAATTGGTCTCCAATAGAGCCTACAACGTACATTCGAGTTTTTTTCTTCGTTAAACACAACCAAACATTTTTGTTGGGTCAATCATGTCTCATTTTTCTATATTTATGTACCCACTCGGGCAGAATACAAATGAACTCCATTTGGTCTTTCAAATTCTCGTATTCTCGAATTGAACCCAAATTGCCCTACTGTTTACCCTACAACATACAAACGAGTTTTTCGTCTTCGTTATGTACAACCAAACTTTTTTATTGAGAAAAAACTCTTGAATTTTTCAATATTAAGGTGTTCGAGCGGCTAGTAGTCAAACGAAATTCATATGGTCACTCAAATCTTCGTATTCTCATATTGCACCCAAATTTGCCTCCAATTGAGTGTACAACGTACAAACGAGTTTTCCTTCTTAGTTATGCACAACCAAACATTTGTGTCATGTCTCATTAGTCATTATTTAGGTACCCATGGGGTTAGAAGTCACACGAAGTCCATTTGGTCACTCGAATCCTCGCATTCTCGGAATGCACCCAAATTGCCCTACAATTGACACTACAATGTACAAATGAGTTTTCCGTCATCGTTAAGCACAAACAAACTTATTTGTTGAAGAAAAAGTCTTGAATTTGTCAATATTAAGGTGTTCGAGCGGTTAGTAGTGAAATGGAGTCCATTTGGTCACTCAAATCTTCGTATTCTCATATTGCACCCAAATTTGCCTCCAATTGACTCTACAACGTACAAACGAGTTTTCCTTCTTCGTTAAGCACAACCAAACATTTTTTTTAGTCAAGCATGTTTCATTTGTTGTGATTTATGTACCCACGGTGTTAGAAGTCAAATGAAGTCCGTTTGGTCACTCAAATCTCTGTATTCTCGGATTGTACTGAAATTGCCCTACAATTGACCCTACAACGTACAAATGAGTTTTTGGTCATCGTTAAGCACAACCAAACTTATTTGTTGAAGAAAAACTATTTAATTTGTCAATATGAATGTTTTTGTGCCGATAGTAGTCAAACGAAGTCCTTATGGTCACTCAAATCTTCGTCTTCTCATATCGCACCGAAATTGGCCTCCAATTGAGTCTACAACGTACAAACGAGTTTTCCTTCTTAGTTATGCAAAACCAAACATTTGTGTTGGGTCAAGTATGTTTCATTTGTTTTTATTTAGGCACCCACGGGGTTAGAACTCACACGAAGTCCATTTGGTCCCTCAAATCCTTTCATTCTCAGAATGAACCCAAATTGGCCTACAATTGACCCTACAACGTACAAATGAGTTTTCCGTCATCGTTAAGCACAACCAAACTTATTTTTTGAGGAAAAACTCTTGAATTTTTCAATATTAAGGTGTTCGAGCAGTTAGTTGTGAAAGGAAGTCCAGTTGGTCACTCAAATCTTCGTATTCTCATATTGCACCCAAATTTGCCTCCAATTGAGCCTACAACGTACAAATGAGTATTCCATCTTTGTTAAGCACAACCAAACTTGTTTGTTGGAGACAACATCTTGTATTTGTCATTATGAAGGTTTTCAAGTTGTTAGAAGTAAAATGAAGTCCATTTGGTCATTCAAATCCTCGTATTCTAGGATTGCACCCAAGTTGGCCCCAATTGAGCCTACAACGTACAAACGAGATTTCTATCTTTGTTAAGCACAACCAAACATATTTATTAAGGTCAACATCTTTAATTTATCATTATTTAGGTACCTACTCCGTTAGAAGTGAAACGAAGTCCATTTCGTCACTCAAATCCTCAAATTCTCGGATTCCACCCAAATTGGTCTCCAATAGAGCCTACAACGTACATTCGAGTTTTTTTCTTCGTTAAACACAACCAAACATTTTTGTTGGGTCAATCATGTCTCATTTTTCTATATTTATGTACCCACTCGGGCAGAATACAAATGAACTCCATTTGGTCTTTCAAATTCTCGTATTCTCGAATTGAACCCAAATTGCCCTACTGTTTACCCTACAACATACAAACGAGTTTTTCGTCTTCGTTATGTACAACCAAACTTTTTTATTGAGAAAAAAACTCTTGAATTTTTCAATATTAAGGTGTTCGAGCGGCTAGTAGTCAAACGAAATTCATATGGTCACTCAAATCTTCGTATTCTCATATTGCACCCAAATTTGCCTCCAATTGAGTGTACAACGTACAAACGAGTTTTCCTTCTTAGTTATGCACAACCAAACATTTGTGTCATGTCTCATTATTCATTATTAGGTACCCATGGGGTTAGAAGTCACACGAAGTCCATTTGGTCACTCGAATCCTCGCATTCTCGGAATGCACCCAAATTGCCCTACAATTGACACTACAATGTACAAATGAGTTTTCCGTCATCGTTAAGCACAAACAAACTTATTTGTTGAAGAAAAATTCTTGAATTTGTCAATATTAAGGTTGTTCGAGCGGTTAGTAGTGAAATGGAGTCCATTTGGTCACTCAAATCTTCGTATTCTCATATTGCACCCAAATTTGCCTCCAATTGACTCTACAACGTACAAACGAGTTTTCCTTCTTCGTTAAGCACAACCAAACATTTTTTTTTAGTCAAGCATGTTTCATTTGTTGTGATTTATGTACCCACGGTGTTAGAAGTCAAATGAAGTCCGTTTGGTCACTCAAATCTCTGTATTCTCGGATTGTACTGAAATTGCCCCTACAATTGACCCTACAACGTACAAATGAGTTTTTGGTCATCGTTAAGCACAACCAAACTTATTTGTTGAAGAAAACTATTATAATTTGTCAATATGAATGTTTTTGTGCCGATAGTAGTCAAACGAAGTCCTTATGGTCACGCAAAATCTTCGTTTCTCATATCGCACCGAAATTGGCCCTGCCAATTGAGTCTACAACGTAAAACGAGTTTCCCTCTTAGTTATGGCTAAAACCAAAACATTTGTGTGGTCAAGTATGATTCATTTGTTTTTATTTAGGCACGCCATGGGGTTAGAACTCACACGACGTCCAGTTTGGATCCCTCAAATCCTTTCATTCTCAAGGATGCACCCCAAATTGGCCTACAATGACCCTACAACGTACAAATGAGGTTTTCCGTCATCGTTAAGCACAACCAAACTTATTTTTTGAGGAAAAACTCTGAATTTTTCAATATTAAGGTGTTGCGAGCAGTTAGTTGTGAAAGGAAGTCCATTGGTCACTCAAATCTTCGATTCTCATATTGCACCCAAATTTGCCTACAATTGAGCCTACAACGTACAAATGAGTTTTCCATCTTGTTAAGCACAACCAAACTTGTTTGTTGAGGAAAACATCTTGTATTTGTCATTATGAAGGTTTTCAAGTTAGTAAGTAAAATGAAGTCCATTGGTCACGCAAATCTTCGTATTCTCATATTGCACCCAAATTTGCCTCCAATTGAGCCTACAACGTACAAATGAGTATTCCATCTTGTAAGCACAACCAAACTTGTTTGTTGGGGACAACATCTTGTATTTGTCATTATGAAGGTTTTCAAGTTGTTAGAAGTAAAATGAAGTCCATTTGGTCATTCAAATCCTTGTATTCTAGGATTGCACCCAAGTTGGCCCGCAATTGAGCCTACAACGTACAAGACGAGATTTCTATCTTTGTTAAGCACAACCAAACATACTTATTAAGGTCAACATCTTTAATTTATCATTATTTAGGTACCCACTCCGTTAGAAGTGAAACGAAGTCCATTTCGTCACTCAAATCCTCAATTCTCGGATTTCACCCAAATTGGTCTCCAATAGAGCCTACAACGTACATTCGAGTTTTTTTCTTCGTTAAACACAAACCAAACATTTTTGTTGGGTCAATCATGTCTCATTTTTCATTATTTATGTACCCACTCGGGCAGAATACAAATGAACTCCATTTGGTCTTTCAAATTCTCGTATTCTCGAATTGAACCCAAATTGCCCAACTGGTTTACCCTACAACATACAAACGAGTTTTTCGTCTTCGTTATGTACAACCAAACTTTTTTATTGAGAAAAAACTCTTGAATTTTTCAATATTAAGGTGTTCGAGCGGCTAGTAGTCAAACGAAATTCATATGGTCACTCAAATCTTCGTATTCTCATATTGCACCCAAATTTGCCTCCAATTGAGTGTACAACGTACAAATGAGTTTTCGTTTCTTAGTTATGCACAACCAAACATTTGTGTTGGGTCAAGCATGTCTCATTAGTCATTATTTAGGTACCCATGGGTTTAGAAGTCACACGAAGTCCATTTGGTCACTCGAATCCTCGCATTCTCGGAATGCACCCAAATTGCCCTACAATTGACAATACAATGTACAAATGAGTTTTCTGTCATCGTTAAGCACAAACAAACTTATTTGTTGAAGAAAAGTCTTGAATTTGTCAATATTAAGGTGTTCGAGCGGTTAGTAGTGAAACGGAGTCCATTTGGTCACTCAAATCTTCGTATTCTCATATTGCACCCAAATTTGCCTCCAATTGACTCTACAACGTACAAACGAGTTTTCCTTCTTCGTTAAGCACAACCAAACATTTTTGTTTAGTCAAGCATGTTTCATTTGTTGTGATTTATGTACCCACGGTGTTAGAAGTCAAATGAAGTCTGTTTGGTCACTCAAATATCTGTATTCCCGGATTGTACCGAAATTGCCCTACAATTGACCCTACAACGTACAAATGAGTTTTTGGACATCGTTAAGCACAACCAAACTTATTTGTTGAGGAAAAACTATTTAATTTGTCAATATGAATGTTTTTGTGCCGATAGTAGTCAAACGAAGTCCTTATGGTCACTCAAATCTTCGTCTTCTCATATCGAACCGAAATTGGCCTCCAATTGAGTCTACAATGTACAAACGAGTTTTCCTTCTTAGTTATGCAAAACCAAACATTGTGTTGGGTCAAGTATGTTTCATTTGTTTTTATTTAGGCACCCACGGGGTTAGAACTCACACGAAGTCCATTTGGTCCCTCAAATCCTTTCATTCTTAGAATGCACCCAAAATTGGCCTACAATTGACCCTACAACGTACAAATGAGTTTTCCGTCATCGTTAAGCACAACCAAACTTATTTTTTGAGGAAAAACTCTTGAATTTGTCAATATTAAGGTGTTCGAGCAGTTAGTTCTTAAAGGAAGTCCAGTTGGTCACTCAAATCTTCGTATTCTCATATTGCACCCAAATTTGCCTCCAATTGAGCCTACAACGTACAAATGAGTATTCCATCTTTGTTAAGCACAACCAAACTTGTTTGTTGGGGACAACATCTTGTATTTGTCATTATGAAGGTTTTCAAGTTGTTAGAAGTAAAATGAAGTCCATTTGGTCATTCAAATCCTCGTATTCTAGGATTGCACCCAAGTTGGCCCCCAATTGAGCCTACAACGTACAAACGAGATTTCTATCTTCGTTAAGCACAACCAAACATATTTATTAAGGTCAACATCTTTAATTTATCATTATTTAGGTACCCACTCCGTTAGAAGTGAAACGAAGTCCATTTCGTCACTCAAATCCTCAAATTCTCGGATTCCACCCAAATTGGTCTCCAATAGAGCCTACAACGTACATTCGAGTTTTTTTCTTCGTTAAACACAACCAAACATTTTTGTTGGGTCAATCATGTCTCATTTTTCATTATTTATGTACCCACTCGGGTAGAATACAAATGAACTCCATTTGGACACTCAAATTCTCGTATTCTCGAATTGAACCCAAATTGCCCTACAGTTTACCCTACAACATACAAACGAGTTTTTCGTCTTCGTTATGTACAACCAAACTTATTTATTGAGAAAAAACTCTTGAATTTTTCAATATTAAGGTGTTCGAGCGGTTAGTAGTCAAACGAAGTTCATATGGTCACTCAAATCTTCGTATTCTCATATTGCACCCAAATTTGCCTCCAATTGAGTGTACAACGTACAAACGAGTTTTCCTTCTTAGTTATGCACAACCAAACATTTGTGTTGGTCAAGCATGTCTCATTAGTCATTATTTAGGTACCCATGGGGTTAGAAGTCACACGAAGTCCATTTGGTCACTCGAATCCTCGCATTCTCGGAATGCACCCAAATTGCCCTACAATTGACACTACAACGTACAAATGAGTTTTCCGTCATCGTTAAGCACAACAAACTATTTGTTGAAGAAAAAGTCTTGAATTTGTCAATATTAAGGTGTTCGAGCGGTTAGTAGTGAAACGGAGTCCATTTGGTCACTCAAATCTTCGTATTCTCATATTGCACCCAAATTTGCCTCCAATTGACTCTACAACGTACAAACGAGTTTTCCTTATTCGTTAAGCACAACCAAACATTTTTGTTTAGTCAAGCATGTTTCATTTGTTGTGATTTATGTACCCACGGTGTTAGAAGTCAAATGAAGTCCGTTTGGTCACTCAAATCCCTGTATTCTCGGATTGTACCGAAATTGCCCTGCAATTGACCCTACAACGTACAAATGAGTTTTTGGTCATCGTTAAGCACAACCAAACTTATTTGTTGAGGAAAAACTCTTTAATTTGTCAATATGAATGTGTTTGTGCCGATAGTAGTCAAACGAAGTCCTTATGGTCACTCAAATCTTCGTCTTCTCATATCGCACCGAAATTGGCCTCCAATTGAGTCTACAACGTACAAACGAGTTCTCCTTCTTAGTTATGCAAAACCAAACATTTGTGTTGGGTCAAGTATGTTTCATTTGTTTTTATTTAGGCACCCACGGGGTTAGAACTCACACGAAGTCCATTTGGTCCCTCAAATCCTTCCATTCTCAGAATGCACCCAAATTGGCCTACAATTAACCCTACAACGTACAAATGAGTTTTCCGTCATCGTTAAGCACAACCAAACTTATTTTTTGAGGAAAAACTCTTGAATTTTTCAATATTAAGGTGTTCGAGCAGTTAGTTGTGAAAGGAAGTCCAGTTGGTCACTCAAATCTTCGTATTCTCATATTGCACCCAAATTTGCCTCCAATTGAGTCTACAACGTACAAATGAGTATTCCATCTTTGTTAAGCACAACCAAACTTGTTTGTTGGAGACAACATCTTGTATTTGTCATTATGAAGGTTTTCAAGTTGTTAGAAGTAAAATGAAGTCCATTTTGGTCATTCAAATCCTCGTATTCTAGGATTGCACCCAAGTTGGCCCCCAATTGAGCCTACAACGTACAAACGAGATTTCTATCTTTGTTAAGCACAACCAAACATATTTATTAAGGTCAACATCTTTAATTTATCATTATTTAGGTACCCACTCCGTTAGAAGTGAAACGAAGTCCATTTCGTCACTCAAATCCTCAAATTCTCGGATTCCACCCAAATTGGTCTCCAATAGAGCCTACAACGTACATTCGAGTTTTTTTCTTCGTTAAACACAACCAAACATTTTTGTTGGGTCAATCATGTCTCATTTTTCATTATTTATGTACCCACTCGGGTAGAATACAAATGAACTCCATTTGGTCCTTCAAATCCTCGTATTCTCGAATTGAACCCAAATTGCCCTACTGTTTACCCTACAACATACAAACGAGTTTTTCGTCTTCGTTATGTACAACCAAACTTTTTATTGAGAAAAAACTCTTGAATTTTTCAATATTAAGGTGTTCGAGCGGCTAGTAGTCAAACGAAATTCATATGGTCACTCAAATCTTCGTATTCTCATATTGCACCCAAATTTGCCTCCAATTGAGTGTACAACGTACAAACGAGTTTTCCTTCTTAGTTATGCACAACCAAACATTTGTGTTGGGTAAGCATGTCTCATTAGTCATTATTTAGGTACCCATGGGGTTAGAAGTCACACGAAGTCCATTTGGTCACTCGAATCCTCGCATTCTCGGAATGCACCCAAATTGCCCCACAATTGACACTACAATGTACAAATGAGTTTTCCGTCATCGTTAAGCACAACCAAACTTATTTGTTGAAGAAAAAGTCTTGAATTTGTCAATATTAAGGTGTTCGAGCGGTTAGTAGTGAAACGGAGTCCATTTGGTCACTCAAATCTTCGTATTCTCATATTGCACCCAAATTTGCCTCCAATTGACTCTACAACGTACAAACGAGTTTTCCTTCTTCGTTAAGCACAACCAAACATTTTTTTTAGTCAAGCATGTTTCATTTGTTGTGATTTATGTACCCACGGTGTTAGAAGTCAAATGAAGTCCGTTTGGTCACTCAAATCCCTGTATTCTCGGATTGTACTGAAATTGCCCTACAATTGACCCTACAACGTACAAATGAGTTTTGGTCATCGTTAAGCACAACCAAACTTATTTGTTGAGGAAAAACTATTTAATTTGTCAATATGAATGTTTTTGTGCCGATAGTAGTCAAACGAAGTCCTTATGGTCACTCAAATCTTCGTCTTCTCATATCGCACCGAAATTGGCCTCCCAATTGAGTCTACAACGTACAAACGAGTTTCCTTCTTAGTTATGCAAAACCAAACATTTGTGTGGGTCAAGTATGTTTCATTTGTTTTTATTTAGGCACCCACGGGGTTAGAACTCACACGAAGCCATTGGTCCCTCAAATCCTTTCATTCTCAGAATGCACCCAAATTGGCCTACAATTGACCCTACAACGTACAAATGAGTTTTCCGTCATCGTTAAGCACAACCAAACTTATTTTTGAGGAAAAACTCTTGAATTTTTCAATATTAAGGTGTTCGAGCAGTTAGTTGTTTAAAGGAAGTCCAGTTGGTCACTCAAATCTTCGTATTCTCATATTGCACCCAAATTTGCCTCCAATTGAGCCTACAACGTACAAATGATATTCCATCTTTGTTAAGCACAACCAAACTTGTTTGTTGGGGGACAACATCTTGTATTTGTCATTATGAAGGTTTTCAAGTTGTTAGAAGTAAAATGAAGTCCATTTGGTCATTCAAATCCTCGTATTCTAGGATTGCACCCAAGTTGGCCCCCAAATTGAGCCTACAACGTACAAACGAGATTTCTATCTTCGTTAAGCACAACCAAACATATTTATTATGGTCAACATCTTTAATTTATCATTATTTAGGTACCCACTCCGTTAGAAGTGAAACGAAGTCCATTTCGTCACTCAAATCCTCAAATTCTCGGGATTCCACCCAAATTGGTCTCCAATAGAGCCTACAACGTACATTCGAGTTTTTTTCTTCGTTAAACACAACCAAACATTTTGTTGGGTCAATCATGTCTCATTTTTCATTATTTATGTACCCACTCGGGTAGAATACAAATGAACTCCATTTGGACACTCAAATTCTCGTATTCTCGAATTGAACCCAAATTGCCCTACAGTTTACCCTACAACATACAAACGAGTTTTTCGTCTTCGTTATGTACAACCAAACTTATTTATTGAGAAAAAACTCTTGAATTTTTCAATATTAAGGTGTTCGAGCGGTTAGTAGTCAAACGAAGTTCATATGGTCACTCAAATCTTCGTATTCTCATATTGCACCCAAATTTGCCTCCAATTGAGTGTACAACGTACAAACGAGTTTTCCTTCTTAGTTATGCACAACCAAACATTTGTGTTGGGTCAGCATGTCTCATTAGTCATTATTTAGGTACCCATGGGGTTAGAATTCACACGAAGTCCATTTGGTCACTCGAATCCTCGCATTCTCGGAATGCACCCAAATTGCCCTACAATTGACACTACAACGTACAAATGAGTTTTCCGTCATCGTTAAGCACAACCAAACTTATTTGTTGAAGAAAAAGTCTTGAATTTGTCAATATTAAGGTGTTCGAGCGGTTAGTAGTGAAACGGAGTCCATTTGGTCACTCAAATCTTCGTATTCTCATATTGCACCCAAATTTGCCTCCAATTGACTCTACAACGTACAAACGAGTTTTCCTTATTCGTTAAGCACAACCAAACATTTTTGTTTAGTCAAGCATGTTCATTTGTTGTGATTTATGTACCCACGGTGTTAGAAGTCAAATGAAGTCCGTTTGGTCACTCAAATCCCTGTATTCTCGGATTGTACGAAATTGCCCTACAATTGACCCTACAACGTACAAATGAGTTTTTGGTCATCGTTAAGCACAACCAAACTTATTTGTTGAGGAAAAACTCTTTAATTTGTCAATATGAATGTGTTTGTTGCCGATAGTAGTCAAACGAAGTCCTTATGGTCACTCAAATCTTCGTCTTCTCATATCGCACCGAAATTGGCCTCCAATTGAGTCTACAACGTACAAACGAGTTTTCCTTCTTAGTTATGCAAAACCAACATTTGTGTTGGGTCAAGTATGTTTCATTTGTTTTTATTTAGGCACCCACGGGGTTAGAACTCACACGAAGTCCATTTGGTCCTCAAATCCTTCGCATTCTCAGAATGCACCCAAATTGGCCTACAATTGACCCTACAACGTACAAATGAGTTTTCCGTCATCGTTAAGCACAACCAAACTTATTTTTTGAGGAAAAACTCTTGAATTTGTCAATATTAAGGTGTTCGAGCAGTTAGTTGTGAAAGGAAGTCCAGTTGGTCACTCAAATCTTCGTATTCTCATATTGCACCCAAATTTGCCTCCAATTGAGCCTACAACGTACAAATGAGTATTCCATCTTTGTTAAGCACAACCAAACTTATTTGTTGGGGACAACATCTTGTATTTTCATTATGAAGGTTTTCAAGTTGTTAGAAGTAAAATGAAGTCCATTTGGTCATTCAAATCCTCGTATTCTAGGATTGCACCCAAGTTGGCCCCCAATTGAGCCTACAACGTACAAACGAGATTTCTATCTTCGTTAAGCACAACCAAACATATTTATTAAGGTCAACATCTTTAATTTATCATTATTTAGGTACCCACTCCGTTAGAAGTGAAACGAAGTCCATTTCGTCACTCAAATCCTCAAATTCTCGGATTCCACCCAAATTGGTCTCCAATAGAGCCTACAACGTACATTCGAGTTTTTTTCTTCGTTAAACACAACCAAACATTTTTGTTGGGTCAATCATGTCTCATTTTTCTATTATTTATGTACCCACTCGGGTAGAATACAAATGAACTCCATTTGGTCCTTCAAATCCTCGTATTCTCGAATTGAACCCAAATTGCCCTACTGTTTACCCTACAACATACAAACGAGTTTTTCGTCTTCGTTATGTACAACCAAACTTTTTTATTGAGAAAAAACTCTTGAATTTTTCAATATTAAGGTGTTCGAGCGGCTAGTAGTCAAACGAAATTCATATGGTCACTCAAATCTTCGTATTCTCATATTGCACCCAAATTTGCCTCCAATTGAGTGTACAACGTACAAACGAGTTTTCCTTCTTAGTTATGCACAACCAAACATTTGTGTCATGTCTCATTAGTCATTATTTAGGTACCCATGGGGTTAGAAGTCACACGAAGTCCATTTGGTCACTCGAATCCTCGCATTCTCGGAATGCACCCAAATTGCCCTACAATTGACACTACAATGTACAAATGAGTTTTCCGTCATCGTTAAGCACAAACAAACTTATTTGTTGAAGAAAAAGTCTTGAATTTGTCAATATTAAGGTGTTCGAGCGGTTAGTAGTGAAATGGAGTCCATTTGGTCACTCAAATCTTCGTATTCTCATATTGCACCCAAATTTGCCTCCAATTGACTCTACAACGTACAAACGAGTTTTCCTTCTTCGTTAAGCACAACCAAACATTTTTTTTAGTCAAGCATGTTTCATTTGTTGTGATTTATGTACCCACGGTGGTTAGAAGTCAAATGAAGTCCGTTTGGTCACTCAAATCTCTGTATTCTCGGATTGTACTGAAATTGCCCTACAATTGACCCTACAACGTACAAATGAGTTTTTGGTCATCGTTAAGCACAACCAAACTTATTTGTTGAAGAAAAACTATTTAATTTGTCAATATGAATGTTTTTGTGCCGATAGTAGTCAAACGAAGTCCTTATGGTCACTCAAATCTTCGTCTTCTCATATCGCACCGAAATTGGCCTCCAATTGAGTCTACAACGTACAAACGAGTTTTCCTTCTTAGTTATGCAAAACCAAACATTTGTGTTGGGTCAAGTATGTTTCATTTGTTTTTATTTAGGCACCCACGGGGTTAGAACTCACACGAAGTCCATTTGGTCCCTCAAATCCTTTCATTCTCAGAATGAACCCAAATTGGCCTACAATTGACCCTACAACGTACAAATGAGTTTTCCGTCATCGTTAAGCACAACCAAACTTATTTTTTGAGGAAAAACTCTTGAATTTTTCAATATTAAGGTGTTCGAGCAGTTAGTTGTGAAAGGAAGTCCAGTTGGTCACTCAAATCTTCGTATTCTCATATTGCACCCAAATTTGCCTCCAATTGAGCCTACAACGTACAAATGAGTATTCCATCTTTGTTAAGCACAACCAAACTTGTTGTTGGAGACAACATCTTGTATTTGTCATTATGAAGGTTTTCAAGTTGTTAGAAGTAAAATGAAGTCCATTTGGTCATTCAAATCCTCGTATTCTAGGATTGCACCCAAGTTGGCCCCAATTGAGCCTACAACGTACAAACGAGATTTCTATCTTTGTTAAGCACAACCAAACATATTTATTAAGGTCAACATCTTTAATTTATCATTATTTAGGTACCCACTCCGTTAGAAGTGAAACGAAGTCCATTTCGTCACTCAAATCCTCAAATTCTCGGATTCCACCCAAATTGGTCTCCAATAGAGCCTACAACGTACATTCGAGTTTTTTTCTTCGTTAAACACAACCAAACATTTTTGTTGGGTCAATCATGTCTCATTTTTCTATATTTATGTACCCACTCGGGCAGAATACAAATGAACTCCATTTGGTCTTTCAAATTCTCGTATTCTCGAATTGAACCCAAATTGCCCTACTGTTTACCCTACAACATACAAACGAGTTTTTCGTCTTCGTTATGTACAACCAAACTTTTTATTGAGAAAAAACTCTTGAATTTTTCAATATTAAGGTGTTCGAGCGGCTAGTAGTCAAACGAAATTCATATGGTCACTCAAATCTTCGTATTCTCATATTGCACCCAAATTTGCCTCCAATTGAGTGTACAACGTACAAACGAGTTTTCCTTCTTAGTTATGCACAACCAAACATTTGTGTCATGTCTCATTAGTCATTATTTAGGTACCCATGGGGTTAGAAGTCACACGAAGTCCATTTGGTCACTCGAATCCTCGCATTCTCGGAATGCACCCAAATTGCCCTACAATTGACACTACAATGTACAAATGAGTTTTCCGTCATCGTTAAGCACAAACAAACTTATTTGTTGAAGAAAAAGTCTTGAATTTGTCAATATTAAGGTGTTCGAGCGGTTAGTAGTGAAATGGAGTCCATTTGGTCACTCAAATCTTCGTATTCTCATATTGCACCCAAATTTGCCTCCAATTGACTCTACAACGTACAAACGAGTTTTCCTTCTTCGTTAAGCACAACCAAACATTTTTTTTTAGTCAAGCATGTTTCATTTGTTGTGATTTATGTACCCACGGTGTTAGAAGTCAAATGAAGTCCGTTTGGTCACTCAAATCTCTGTATTCTCGGATTGTACTGAAATTGCCCTACAATTGACCCTACAACGTACAAATGAGTTTTTGGTCATCGTTAAGCACAACCAAACTTATTTGTTGAAGAAAAACTATTTAATTTGTCAATATGAATGTTTTTGTGCCGATAGTAGTCAAACGAAGTCCTTATGGTCACTCAAATCTTCGTCTTCTCATATCGCACCGAAATTGGCCTCCAATTGAGTCTACAACGTACAAACGAGTTTTCCTTCTTAGTTATGCAAAACCAAACATTTGTGTTGGGTCAAGTATGTTTCATTTGTTTTATTTAGGCACCCACGGGGTTAGAACTCACACGAAGTCCATTTGGTCCCTCAAATCCTTTCATTCTCAGAATGAACCCAAATTGGCCTACAATTGACCCTACAACGTACAAATGAGTTTTCCGTCATCGTTAAGCACAACCAAACTTATTTTTTGAGGAAAAACTCTTGAATTTTTCAATATTAAGGTGTTCGAGCAGTTAGTTGTGAAAGGAAGTCCAGTTGGTCACTCAAATCTTCGTATTCTCATATTGCACCCAAATTTGCCTCCAATTGATCCTACAACGTACAAATGAGTATTCCATCTTTGTTAAGCACAACCAAACTTGTTTGTTGGAGACAACATCTTGTATTTGTCATTATGAAGGTTTTCAAGTTGTTAGAAGTAAAATGAAGTCCATTTGGTCATTCAAATCCTCGTATTCTAGGATTGCACCCAAGTTGGCCCCCAATTGAGCCTACAACGTACAAACGAGATTTCTATCTTTGTTAAGCACAACCAAACATATTTATTAAGGTCAACATCTTTAATTTATCATTATTTAGGTACCTACTCCGTTAGAAGTGAAACGAAGTCCATTTCGTCACTCAAATCCTCAAATTCTCGGATTCCACCCAAATTGGTCTCCAATAGAGCCTACAACGTACATTCGAGTTTTTTTCTTCGTTAAACACAACCAAACATTTTTGTTGGGTCAATCATGTCTCATTTTTCTATATTTATGTACCCACTCGGGCAGAATACAAATGAACTCCATTTGGTCTTTCAAATTCTCGTATTCTCGAATTGAACCCAAATTGCCCTACTGTTTACCCTACAACATACAAACGAGTTTTTCGTCTTCGTTATGTACAACCAAACTTTTTTATTGAGAAAAAACTCTTGAATTTTTCAATATTAAGGTGTTCGAGCGGCTAGTAGTCAAACGAAATTCATATGGTCACTCAAATCTTCGTATTCTCATATTGCACCCAAATTTGCCTCCAATTGAGTGTACAACGTACAAACGAGTTTTCCTTCTTAGTTATGCACAACCAAACATTTGTGTCATGTCTCATTAGTCATTATTTAGGTACCCATGGGGTTAGAAGTCACACGAAGTCCATTTGGTCACTCGAATCCTCGCATTCTCGGAATGCACCCAAATTGCCCTACAATTGACACTACAATGTACAAATGAGTTTCCGTCATCGTTAAGCACAAACAAACTTATTTGTTGAAGAAAAAGTCTTGAATTTGTCAATATTAAGGTGTTCGAGCGGTTAGTAGTGAAATGGAGTCCATTTGGTCACTCAAATCTTCGTATTCTCATATTGCACCCAAATTTGCCTCCAATTGACTCTACAACGTACAAACGAGTTTTCCTTCTTCGTTAAGCACAACCAAACATTTTTTTTTAGTCAAGCATGTTTCATTTGTTGTGATTTATGTACCCACGGTGTTAGAAGTCAAATGAAGTCCGTTTGGTCACTCAAATCTCTGTATTCTCGGATTGTACTGAAATTGCCCTACAATTGACCCTACAACGTACAAATGAGTTTTTGGTCATCGTTAAGCACAACCAAACTTATTTGTTGAAGAAAAACTATTTAATTTGTCAATATGAATGTTTTTGTGCCGATAGTAGTCAAACGAAGTCCTTATGGTCACTCAAATCTTCGTCTTCTCATATCGCACCGAAATTGGCCTCCAATTGAGTCTACAACGTACAAACGAGTTTTCCTTCTTAGTTATGCAAAACCAAACATTTGTGTTGGGTCAAGTATGTTTCATTTGTTTTATTTAGGCACCCACGGGGTTAGAACTCACACGAAGTCCATTTGGTCCCTCAAATCCTTTCATTCTCAGAATGCACCCAAATTGGCCTACAATTGACCCTACAACGTACAAATGAGTTTTCCGTCATCGTTAAGCACAACCAAACTTATTTTTTGAGGAAAAACTCTTGAATTTTTCAATATTAAGGTGTTCGAGCAGTTAGTTGTGAAAGGAAGTCCAGTTGGTCACTCAAATCTTCGTATTCTCATATTGCACCCAAATTTGCCTCCAATTGAGCCTACAACGTACAAATGAGTATTCCATCTTTGTTAAGCACAACCAAACTTGTTTGTTGGAGACAACATCTTGTATTTGTCATTATGAAGGTTTTCAAGTTGTTAGAAGTAAAATGAAGTCCATTTGGTCATTCAAATCCTCGTATTCTAGGATTGCACCCAAGTTGGCCCCCAATTGAGCCTACAACGTACAAACGAGATTTCTATCTTTGTTAAGCACAACCAAACATATTTATTAAGGTCAACATCTTTAATTTATCATTATTTAGGTACCCACTCCGTTAGAAGTGAAACGAAGTCCATTTCGTCACTCAAATCCTCAAATTCTCGGATTCCACCCAAATTGGTCTCCAATAGAGCCTACAACGTACATTCGAGTTTTTTTCTTCGTTAAACACAACCAAACATTTTTGTTGGGTCAATCATGTCTCATTTTTCTATATTTATGTACCCACTCGGGCAGAATACAAATGAACTCCATTTGGTCTTCAAATTCTCGTATTCTCGAATTGAACCCAAATTGCCCTACTGTTTACCCTACAACATACAAACGAGTTTTTCGTCTTCGTTATGTACAACCAAACTTTTTATTGAGAAAAAACTCTTGAATTTTTCAATATTAAGGTGTTCGAGCGGCTAGTAGTCAAACGAAATTCATATGGTCACTCAAATCTTCGTATTCTCATATTGCACCCAAATTTGCCTCCAATTGAGTGTACAACGTACAAACGAGTTTTCCTTCTTAGTTATGCACAACCAAACATTTGTGTCATGTCTCATTAGTCATTATTTAGGTACCCATGGGGTTAGAAGTCACACGAAGTCCATTTGGTCACTCGAATCCTCGCATTCTCGGAATGCACCCAAATTGCCCTACAATTGACACTACAATGTACAAATGAGTTTTCCGTCATCGTTAAGCACAAACAAACTTATTTGTTGAAGAAAAAGTTCTTGAATTTGTCAATATTAAGGTGTTCGAGCGGTTAGTAGTGAAATGGAGTCCATTTGGTCACTCAAATCTTCGTATTCTCATATTCACCCAAATTTGCCTCCAATTGACTCTACAACGTACAAACGAGTTTTCCTTCTTCGTTAAGCACAACCAAACATTTTTTTTTAGTCAAGCATGTTTCATTTGTTGTGATTTATGTACCCACGGTGTTAGAAGTCAAATGAAGTCCGTTTGGTCACTCAAATCTCTGTATTCTCGGATTGTACTGAAATTGCCCTACAATTGACCCTACAACGTACAAATGAGTTTTGGTCATCGTTAAGCACAACCAAACTTATTTGTTGAAGAAAAACTATTTAATTTGTCAATATGAATGTTTTTGTGCCGATAGTAGTCAAACGAAGTCCTATGGTCACTCAAATCTTCGTCTTCTCATATCGCACCGAAATTGGCCTCCAATTGAGTCTACAACGTACAAACGAGTTTTCCTTCTTAGTTATGCAAAACCAAACATTTGTGTTGGGTCAAGTATGTTTCATTTGTTTTTATTTAGGCACCCACGGGGTTAGAACTCACACGAAGTCCATTTGGTCCCTCAAATCCTTTCATTCTCAGAATGCACCCAAATTGGCCTACAATTGACCCTACAACGTACAAATGAGTTTTCCGTCATCGTTAAGCACAACCAAACTTATTTTTGAGGAAAAACTCTTGAATTTTCAATATTAAGGTGTTCGAGCAGTTAGTTGTGAAAGGAAGTTCCAGTTGGTCACTCAAATCTTCGTATTCTCATATTGCACCCAAATTTGCCTCCAATTGAGGCCTACAACGTACAAATGAGTATTCCATATTTGTTAAGCACAACCAAACTTGTTTGTTGGAGACAACATCTTGTATTTGTCATTATGAAGGTTTTCAAGTTGTTAGAAGTAAAATGAAGTCCATTTGGTCATTCAAATCTCGTATTCTATTGCACCCAAGTTGCCCCAATTGAGCCTACAACGTACAAACGAGATTCTATCTTGTTAAGCACAACCAAACTTTTATTGGTCAACATCTTTAATTTCATTATTTAAGGTTTTCAAGTTAGAAGTGAAACGAAGTCCATTTGTCACTTCAAATCCTCATTCTAGGATTCCACCCAAATTGGTCTCCAATTGAGCCTACAACGTACATTACGAGTTTTTTCTTCGTTAAACACAACCAAACATTTTTGGTCACATCTTTATTTTCATTATTTAGTACCCACTCCGTTAGAATACAAATGAAGTCCATTTGTCACTCAAATCCTATTCTCGATTGACCCAAATTGCTCCAATAGAGCCTACAACATACAAACGAGTTTTTTTCTTCGTTAACAACCAAACTTTTTGTTGAGAAAATCTTGAATTTTTCAATATTATGTTCGACTCGGCAGTAGAAACGAAATTCAATCATTTGGTCACTCAAATCTTCGTATTCTCATATTGAACCCAAATTGCCAATTGTTTAGTACAACGTACAAACGAGTTTTTCTCTTCGTTATGTACAACCAAATTGTTATTGAGAAAACTCATTGATTTTTCATATTAGGTGTTCGGGTTAGAGTCAAACGAAGTCCATTTGGTCACTCGAAATCTTCGCATTCTCAATGCACCCAAATTGCCCTCCAATTGACACTACAACGTACAAATGAGTTTTCCGTTCTTAGTTATGCACAACAAACATTTGTGTTGGGTCAAGAAAGTCTTGAATTTGTCAATATTAAGGTACGATGGTTAGAAGTGAACGAAGTCCATTTGGTCACTCGAATCCTTCGCATTCTCGGAATGCACCCAAATTGCCTACAATTGACTACAAGTACAAATGAGTTTTCCTGTCATTCGTTAAGCACAACAAACATTTGTTTGAAGATGTCTTGAATTTTGTATATTATGTTCGAGCGGTTAGTAGAAACGGAAGTCCATTTGGTCACTCAAATCTTCGTATTCTCATTGTACCAAATTGCCTCCAATTGACCTACAACGTACAAATGAGTTTTTCTTCGTTAAGCACAACCAAACATTTTGTTTAGTCAAGCATGTTTCATTTGTTGTGATTTATGTACCCATGTAGAAGTCAAATGAAGTCCTGTTGGTCACTCAAATCTGTATTCCGGATTGCACGAAATTGGCCCTCAATTGACCTACAACGTACAAATGAGTTTTTCATCGTTAGCACAACCAAACTTATTTGTTGAGGGAAAAACTCTTTAATTTGTCAATATGAATGTTTTTGTGCCGATAGTAGTCAAACGAAGTCCTTATGGTCACTCAAATCTTCGTCTTCTCATATCGAACCGAAATTGGCCTCCAATTGAGTCTACAATGTACAAACGAGTTTCCTCTAGTTATGCAAAACCAAACATTTGTGTTGGGTCAAGTATGTTTCATTTGTTTTTATTTAGGCACCCACGGGGTTAGAACTCACACGAAGTCCATTTGGTCACTCAAATCTTTCATTCTTAGAATGCACCAAATTGGCCTACAATTGACCCTACAACGTACAAATGAGTTTCCGTCATCGTTAAGCACAACCAAACTTATTTTTGAGGAAAATCTGAATTTGTCATATTAAGGTTCGAGCAGTTAGTTAAAGGAAGTCCATTGGTCACTCAAATCTTCGTATTCTCATATGCACCCAAATTGCCTCCAATTGAGCCTACAACGTACAAATGAGTATTCCATCTTTGTTAAGCACAACCAACTTGTTTGTTGGGGACAACATCTTGTATTTGTCATTATGAAGGTTTTCAAGTTGTTAGAAGTAAAATGAAGTCCATTTGGTCATTCAAATCCTCGTATTCTAGGATTGCACCCAAGTTGGCCCCAATTGAGCCTACAACGACACACGAGATTCTATCTTCGTTAAGCACAACCAAACATATTATTAAGGTCAACATCTTTAATTTATCATTATTTAGGTACCCACTCCGTTAGAAGTGAAACGAAGTCCATTTCGTCACTCAAATCCTCAAATTCTCGATTCCACCCAAATTGGTCTCCAATAGAGCCTACAACGTACATTCGAGTTTTTCTTCGTTAACACAACAAAATTTTGTTGGTCAATCATGTCTCATTTTTCATTATTTATGTACCCACTCGGGTAGAATACAAATGAACTCCATTTGGTCACTCAAATTCTCGTATTCTCGAATTGAACCCAAATTGCCCTACAGTTTACCCTACAACATACAAACGAGTTTTTCGTCTTCGTTATGTACAACCAAACTTAGTTATTGAGAAAAAACTCTTGAATTTTTCAATATTAAGGTGTTTCGAGCGGTTAGTAGTCAAACGAAGTTCATATGGTCACTCAAATCTTCGTATTCTTCATATTGCACCCAAATTTGCCTCCAATGAGTGTACAACGTACAAACGAGTTTTCCTTCTTAGTTAGCACAACCAAACATTTGTGTTGGGTCAAGCATGTCTCATTAGTCATTATTGTAGGTACCATGGGGGTTAGAATTCACACGAAGTCCATTTGTCACTCGAATCCTCGCATTCTGGAATGCACCCAAATTGCCCTCACAATTGACACTACAACGTTACAAATGAATTTTTCGTCATCGTTAAGCACAACAAACTAATTTGTTGAAGAAAAGTCTTGAATTTGTCAATATTAAGGTGTTCGAGCGGTTAGTAGTGAAACGGAGTCCATTGGTCACTCAAATCTTCGGTATTCTCATATTGCACCCAAATTTGCCTCCAATTGACTCTACAAACGTACAAACGAGTTTTCCTTATTCGTTAAGCACAACCAAACATTTTTGTTTAGTCAAGCATGTTTCATTTGTTGTGATTATGTACCAACGGTGTTAGAAGTCAAATGAAGTCCGTTTGGTCACTCAATCCTGTATCTCGATTGTACCGAACATTGCCTGCAATTGAACCTACAACGTACAAATGAGTTTTTGGTCATCGTTAAGCACAACCAAACTTATTTGTTGAGGAAAAACTCTTTAATTTGTCATATGGAATGTGTTTGTGCCGAATATAGTCAAACGAAGTCCTATGGTCACTCAAATCTTCGTCTTCTCATATCGCACCGAAATTGGCCTCCAATTGAGTCTACAACGTTACAAACGAGTTCTCCTTCTTAGTTATGCAAAACCAAACATTTATGTGTGGGAGGTCAAGTATGTTTATTTGTTTTATTTAGCACCCACGGGTGTTAGAACTCACACGAAGTCCATTTGGTCCCTCCAAATCCTCGCATTCTCGGAATGCACCCAAATTGGCCTACAATTAACCCTACAACGTACAAATGAGTTTCCGTCATCGTAAGCACAACCAAACTTATTTTTGAGGAAAAACTCTTGAATTTGTCAATATTAAGATGTTCGAGCAGTTAGTTGTGAAAGGAAGTCCAGTTGGTCACAAATCTTCGTATTCTCATATTGCACCCAAATTTGCCTCCAATTGAGCCTACAACGTACAAATGAGTATTCCATCTTTGTTAAGCACAACCAAACTTATTTGTTGGGACAACATCTTGAATTTTCATTATGAAGGTTTCAAGTTGTTAGAAGTAAAATGAAGTCCTTTTGTCATTCAAATCCTCGTATTCTAGGATTGCACCCAAGTTGCCCCCAATTGAGCCTACAACGTACAAACGAGTTTCTATCTCGTTAAGCACTACCAAACATATTATTAGGTCAACATCTTTAATTTATCATTATTTAGGTACCCACTCCGTTAGAAGTGAAACGAAGTCCATTTCGTCACTGAAATCCTCAAATTCTCGGATTCCCACCCAAATTGGTCTCCAATAGAGCCTACAACGTACATTGAGTTTTTTCTTCGTTATCACAACCAAACATTTGTTGGGTCAATCATGTCTCATTTGTCATTATTTATGTACCCACTCAGGTAGAATACAATGAATCCATTGGTCCTCAAATCCGTATTCTCGAATTGAACCAAATTGCCCTACAGTTTACCCTACAACATAGAAACGAGTTTTTCGTTTCGTTATACAACCAAAATTTTATTGAGAAAAACTCTTGAATTTTTCAATATTAAGGTGTTCGAGCGAGTAGTCAAACGAAATTCATATGGTCACTCAATCTTCGTATTCTCATATTGCACCCAAATTTGCCTCCAATTGAGTGTACAACGTACAAACGAGTTTTCCTTCTTAGTTATGCACAACCAACATTGTGTGGGTAACAAGCATGTCTCATTAGTCATTATTTAGGTACCCATGGGGTTAGAAGTCACACGAAGTCCATTTGTCCTCGAATCCCGCATTCTCGGAATGCACCCAATTGCCCACAATTGACACTACAACGTACAAATGAATTTTCGTCATCGTTAAGCACAACCAAACTATTGTTGAAGAAAAAGTCTTGAATTTGTCAATATTAAGGTGTTCGAGCGTTAGTAGTGAAACGGAAGTCCATTTGGTCACTCAAAATCTGTATCTCATATTGCACCCAAATTTGCCTCCAATGACTCTACAACGTACAAACGAGTTTTATTCGTTTAAGCACAACCAACATTGTTTATCAAGCATGTTTCATTTGTTGTGATTATGTACCCACGGTGTTAGAAGTCAAATGAGTCGTTGGTCACTCAAATCCCTGTATCTCGGATTGTACCGAAATTGCCTGCAATGACCTACACGGACAAATGAGTTTTGGTCATCGTTAAGCACAACCAAACTTATTTGTTGAGGAAAAACTATTTAATTTGTCATATGAATGTTTTTGTGCCGATAGTAGTCAAACGAAGTCCTTATGGTCACTCAAATCTTCGTCTTCATATCGCACGAAATTGGCCTCCAATTGATCTACACGTACAAACGAGTTTCTTCTTAGTTATGCAAAACCAAACATTGTGTTGAGGTCAAGTATGTTTCATTTGTTTTTATTAGGCACCCACGGGGTTGAACTCACACGAAGCCATTTGTCCCTCAATCCTCATTCTCAGAATGCACCCAAATTGGCCTACAATTGACCTACAACGTACAAATGAGTTTCCGTCATCGTAAGCACAACCAAACTTATTTTTTGAAGAAAAACTCTTGAATTTTTCAATATAGGTGTTCGAGCAGTTGTTGTTTAAAGGAAGTCAGTTGGTCACTCAAATCTTCGTATTCTCATATTGCACCCAAATTTGCCTCCAATTGAGCCTACAACGTACAAATGAGTATTCCATCTTTGTTAAGCACAACCAAACTTGTTTTGGACAACATCTGTATTGTCATTATGAAGGCTTTCAAGTTGTTAGAAGTAAAATGAAGTCATTGGTCATTCAAATCCTCGTATTCTAGGATTGAACCCAAGTGCCCCAATTGAGCCTACAACATACAACGAGATTTCTATCTTCGTTGAGCACAACCAAACTTATTTTGGGGGACAACTCTTGTATTTGTCATGATGGTTTTCAAGTGTTAGAAGTAAAATGAAGTCCATTGGTCATTCAATCTTCGTATTCTAGATTGCACCCAAGTTGGCCCCCAATTGGCCTACAACGTACAAACGAGATTTCTATCTTCGTTCGCACTACCAACACTATTTTTAAGGTCAACATCTTATTTATCATTATTTAGGTACCCACTCCGTTAGAGTGAAACGAAGTCCATTTCGTCACTCAAATCCTCAAATTCTCGGATTCCACCCAAATTGGTCTCCAATAGAGCCTACAACGTACATTCGACGTTTTTTCTCGTTAAACACAACCAAACATTTTGTTGGGTCAGTCATGTCTCATTTTTCATTTTCTATTACCCACTCGGGTAGAAACAAATGAACTCCATTTGGACACTTCAAATTCTCGTATTCTCGAATTGAACCAAATGCCCTACAGTTTACCCCTACAACATACAAACGAGTTTTTCGTCTTCGGTTGTACAACCAAACTTATATTGAGAAAAACTCTTGAATTCAATATTAAAGGTGTCGACGCGCGGTTAGTAGTCACGAAGTTCATATGTCACCAAATCTTCGTATTCTCATATTGCACCCAAATTCTTCCTCCAATGAGTGTACAACGTACAACGAGTTTTCCTTCTTAGTTATGCACAACCAACATTTGTGTTGGTCAAGCAGTTCATTAGTCATTAGTACCCATGGGTTAGAATTCACACGAAGTCCATTGGTCACTCGAATCCTCGCATTCTCGGAATGCACCCAAATTGCGCCACATTGACACTACACGTACAATGTTTTCCCGTCCGCTAAGCACAACCAACTATTTGTTGAAGAAAAAGTCTTGAATTTGTCAATATTAAGGTTCTCGAGCGGTTTGTGTGAAACGGAGTCCATTGGTCACTCAAATCTTCGTATTCTCATATTGCACCCAAATTTGCCTCCATTGACTCTACAACGTACAAACGAGTTTCCTTATTCGTTAAGCACAACCAAACATTTTTGTTATTCAAACATTTCATTGTTGTGATTTATTACCACGGTGTTGAAGTAATGTCCGTTTGTCACTAAACCCTGTATCTCTTCGTACCGAATTGCCCTGCAATTCGACCCTACACAACGACAGAGTTTTGGTCATCGTTAAGCACAACCAAACTTATTTGGTTGAGGAAAAACTCTTTAATTTGTCAATATGATGTTTGTGCCGATAGTAGTCAACGAAGTCCTTATGTCACTCAATCTTCGTCTTCCTCATATCGCACCGAAATGGCCTCCAATTGAGTCTACAACGTACAAACGATTCTCCTCTTAGTTATGCAAAAAACTTATGTTGGCTAAGTATGTTTATTTGTTTTCTTTCAGGCACCCACGGGTTAGAACTCACACGAAGTCCATTTGGTCCCTCAAATCCTCGCATTCCGGCTGCACCCAAATTCGGCTACCAATTACCTACCACACGTACAAATGAGTTTCCGTCATCGTGCACACAACTTATTTTTGGGAAAAACTCTGAATTTCAATATTAGGGTTCGAGCAGTTAGTTGTGAAAGAAGTCCAGTTTGGTCACTCAAATCTTACGTTCTCATATGCACCAAATTTGCTCCCCAATTTGACTAACACGTACAAATGAGTATTACATCTTTGTTAAGCACAACCAAACTTATTGTTGGGGCAACATCTTGATTTTTCATTATGAAGGTTTCAAGTTGTTAAAGTAATGAAGTCCATTGTCATTCAATCCCGTATTCTAGGATTGCACCCCAAGTTGGCCCCAATTGAGCCTACAACGTACAAACGAATTTCTATCTTCGTTAGCACTACCCCAACATATTATTAGGTAACCATCTTTAATTTATCATTATTGGTACCCACTCCGTTAGAAGTGTAACGAAGTCCATTTCGTCACTCCAATCCTCAAATTATCGGATTCCACCCAAATTGGTTTCCATAGAGCCTACAACGTACATTCGAGTTTTTCTCTTCGAATCACAACCAAACATTTTTGTGGGTCAATCATCGTCTCCATTTGTCATTATTTATGTACCCACTCGGGTAATACAATGAACTCCACTTTGGTCCCTCAAATCCCGTATCTCCGAATGACCCAAATTGCCCTACAGTTACCCTACAACATAGAAACGAGTTTTTCGTTTTCGTTATGTACAACCAAAATTTTATTGGAAAAACTCTTGAATTTCTCAATATTAAGGTGTTCGAGCGGCTAGTAGAAACGAAATTCATACTGGTCACTCAAATCTTCGTATTCTCATTTGCACCAATTTTCCTCAATTGAGTGTACAACGTACAAATGAGTTTTCATTCTTAGTTATGCACCAACCAAACATTTGTGTTGGGTCAAGCATGTCTCATTAGTCATTATTTAGTACCCATGGGTTTAGAAGTCACACGAAGTCCATTTGGTCACTCGAATCCTCGCATTCTCGGAATGCACCCAAATTGCCCTACAATTGACAATACAATGTACAAATGATTTTCTGTCATCGTAAGCACAAACAAACTTATTGTGAAGAAAAAGTCTTGAATCAATATAAGTGTTCGAGCGGTTAGTAGTGAAACGGAGTCCATTTGGTCACTCAATCTTCGTATTCTCATATTGCACCCAAATTTGCCTCCAATTGACTCTACAACGTACAAACGAGTTTTCCTTCTTCGTTAAGCACAACCAAACATTTTTGTTTAGTCAAGCATGTTTCATTTGTGTGATTTATGTACCCACGGTGTTAGAAGTCAAATGAGTCTGTTTGGTCACTCAATCTGTATTCCCGGATTGTACCGAAATTGCCCTACAATTGACCCTACAACGTACAAATGAGTTTTGGACATCGTTAAGCACAACCAAAACTTATTTGTTGAGGAAAAATACTATTAAATTTGTCAATATGAATGTTTTGTGCCGATAGTAGTCAAACGAAGTCCTTATGTCACTCAAACTTCGTCTTCTCATATCGACCGAAATGGCCTCCAATTGAGTCTACAATGTACAAACGAGTTTTCCTTTTAGTTATGCAAAACAAACATTGTGTTGGGTCAAGTATGTTTCATTTGTTTTTATTTAGGCACCCACGGGTTAGAACTCACACGAAGTCCATTTGGTCCCTCAAATCCTTTCATTCTAGAATGCACCAAAATTGGCCTACAATTGACCCTACAACGTACAAATGAGTTTTCCGTCATCGTTAAGCACAACCAAACTTATTTGTTGAGGAAAACTCTTGAATTTTCAATATTAAGGTTTCGAGCAGTTTAGTATGAAAGGAAGTCATTGGGTCACTCAAATCTTCGTATTCTCATATTGCACCCAAATTTGGCCTCATTGAGCCTACAACTACAAATGAGTATCCATTTTGTTAAGCACAACCAAACTTGTTTTGGGGACAACATCTTGTATTTGTCATTATGAAGTTTTCAAGTTGTTAGAGTAAAATGAAGTCCATTTGGTCATTCAAATCCTCGTATTCTAGGATTGCACCAAGTTGGCCCCAATTGAGCCTACAACGTACAAACGAGATTTCTATCTTCGTTAAGCACAACCAAACATATTTATTAAGGTCAACATCTTTAATTTATATATGGTACCCACTCCGTTAGAAGTGAAACGAAGTCCATTTCGTCACTCAAATCCTCAAATTCTCGGATTCACCCAATTGGTCTCCAATAGAGCCTACAACGTACATTCGAGTTTTTCTTCGTTAAACACACCAAACATTTTTGTTGGGTCAGTCATGTCTCATTTTTTCATTATGTACCCACTCGGGTAGAATACAAATGAACTCCATTTGGACACTCAATTCTCGTTTCTCGAATTGAACCCAAATTGCCCTACAGTTTACCCTAAACATACAAACGAGTTTTTCGTCTTCGTTATGTACAACCAAACTTATTATTGAGAAAAAATCTTGAATTTTTCAATATTAAGGTGTTCGAGCGTTAGTAGTCAAACGAAGTTCATATGGTCACTCAAATCTTCGTATTCTCATATTGCACCCAAATTTGCCTCCAATTGAGTGTACAACGTACAAACGAGTTTTCCTTCTTAGTTATGCACAACCAAACATTTGTGTTGGGTCAAGCATGTCATTAGTCATTATTTAGGTACCCATGGGTTAGAATTCACACGAAGTCCATTTGGTCACTCGAATCCTCGCATTCTCGGAATGCACCCAAATTGCCCCACAATTGACACTACAACGTACAAATGAATTTTTCGTCATCGTTAAGCACAACAAAACTAATTTGTTGAAGAAAAGTCTTGAATTTGTCAATATTAAGGTGTTCGAGCGTTAGTAGTGAAACGAGTCCATTTGGTCACTCAAATCTTCGTATTCTCATATTGCACCAAATTGCTTCCAATTGACTCTACAACGTACAAACGAGTTTTCCTTATTCGTTAAGCACAACCAAACATTTTTTTTAGTCAAGCATGTTTCATTTGTTGTGATTTATGTACCCACGGTGTTAGAAGTCAAATGAAGTCCGTTTGGTCACTCAAATCCCTGTATTCTCGGATTGTACCGAAATTGCCCTGCAATTGAACCTACAACGTACAAATGAGTTTTTGGTCATCGTTAAGCACAACCAAACTTATTTGTTGAGGAAAAACTCTTTAATTTGTCAATATGAATGTGTTTGTGCCGATAGTAGTCAAACGAAGTCCTTATGGTCACTCAAATCTTCGTCTTCTCATATCGCACCGAAATTGGCCTCCAATTGAGTCTACAACGTACAAATAGTTCTCCTTCTTAGTTATGCAAAACCAAACATTTATGTTGGGTCAAGTATGTTTAATTTGTTTTTATTTAGGCACCCACGGGTTAGAACTCACACAAGTCCATTTGGTCCCTCAAATCCTCGCATTCTCGGAATGCACCCAAATTGGCCTACAATTAACCCTACAACGTACAAATGAGTTTTCCGTCATCGTTAAGCACAACCAAACTTATTTTTTGAGGAAAAACTCTTGAATTTGTCAATATTAAGATGTTCGAGCAGTTAGTTGTGAAAGGAAGTCCAGTTGGTCACTCAAATCTTCGTATTCTCATATTGCACCCAAATTTGCCTCCAATTGAGTGTACAACGTACAAATGAGTATTCCATCTTTGTTAAGCACAACCAAACTTATTTGTTGGGGACAACATCTTGAATTTTTCATTATGAAGGTTTTCAAGTTGTTAGAAGTAAAATGAAGTCCTTTTGTCATTCAAATCCTCGTATTCTAGGATTGCACCCAAGTTGGCCCCCAATTGAGCCTACAACGTACAAACGAGATTTCTATCTTCGTTAAGCACTACCAAACATATTTATTAAGGTCAACATCTTTAATTTATCATTATTTAGGTACCCACTCCGTTAGAAGTGAAACGAAGTCCATTTCGTCACTGAAATCCTCAAATTCTCGGATTCCACCCAAATTGGTCTCCAATAGAGCCTACAACGTACATTCGAGTTTTTTTCTTCGTTAATCACAACCAAACATTTTTGTTGGGTCAATCATGTCTCATTTGTCATTATTTATGTACCCACTCGGGTAGAATACAAATGAACTCCATTTGGTCCCTCAAATCCTCGTATTCTCGAATTGAACCCAAATTGCCCTACAGTTTACCCTACAACATAGAAACGAGTTTTTCGTTTTCGTTATGTACAACCAAAATTTTTTATTGAGAAAAAACTCTTGAATTTTTTCAATATTAGGTGTTCGAGCGCTAGTAGTCAAACGAAATTCAATATGGTCATCAAATCTTCGTATTCTCATATTGCACCCAAATTGCTCCAATTGAGTGACAACGTACAAACGAGTTTTTCCTTCTTAGTTTGCACAACCAAACATTTGTGTTGGGTCAAGCATGTCTCATAGTCATTATTTAGGTACCCATGGGGTTAGAAGTCACACGAAGTCCATTTGGTCACTCGAATCCTCAGCATTCTCGGAATGCACCCAAATTGCCCTACAATTGGACACTACAATGTACAAATGAGTTTTCGTCATCGTTAAGCACAACCAAACTTATTTGTTGAAGAAAAAGTCTTGAATTTGTCAATATTAAGGTGTCGAGCGTTAGTAGTGAAACGGAGTCCATTTGTCATCAAATCTTCGTATTCTCATATTGCACCCAAATTTGCCTCCAATTGACTCTACAACGTACAAACGAGTTTCCTTCTTCGTTAAGCACAACCAAACATTTTGTTTATCAAGCATGTTTCATTGTTGTGATTTATGACCCACGGTGTTAGAAGTCAAATGAAGTCCGTTTGGTCACTCAAATCCTGTTTCTCGGGATTGTACCGAAATGCCTACAATTGACCCTACAACGTACAAATGAGTTTTTGGTCATCGTTAAGCACAACCAAACTTATTTGTGAGGACAAACTATTAATTTGTCCAATATGAATGTTTTTGCGCGATAAGTAGTCAAACGAAAGTCTTATGGTCACTCAAATCTTCGTCTTCTCATATCGCACCGAAATTGGCCTCCAATTGAGTCTACAACGTCACAAACGAGTTTCCTTCTTAGTTATGCAAAACCAAACATTTGTGTTGGGTCAAGTATGTTTCATTTGTTTTATTTAGGCACCCCGGGGTTAGACTCACACGAAGTCCATTTGGTCCCTCAAATCCTTTCATTCTCAGAATGCACCCAAATTGGCTAAATTGACCCTACAACGTACAAATGAGTTTTCCGTCATCGTTAAGCACAACCAAACTTATTTTTTGAGGAAAAACTCTTGAATTTGTCAATATTAAGGTGTTCGAGCAGTTAGTTGTGAAAGGAAGTCCAGTTGGTCACTCAAATCTTCGTATTCTCATATTGCGCACCCAATTTGCTCCAATTGAGCCTACAAACGTACAATGAGTATTCCATCTTTGTTAAGCACAACCAAACTTATTTGTTGGGGACAACATCTTGTATTGTCATTCTGAAGGTTTTCAAGTTGTTAGAAGTAAAATGAAGTCCATTTGGTCATTCAAATCCTCGTATTCTAGGATTGCACCCATGTTGGCCCCAATTGAGCCTACAACGTACAAACGAGATTTCTATCTTCGTTAGCACAACCAAACTTATTTGTTGGGGACAACATCTTGTATTTGTCATTATGAAGTTTTCAAGTTGTTAGAAGTAAAATGAAGTCCATTTGGTCATTCAAATCCTCGTATTCTAGGATTGCACCAAGTTGGCCCCCAATTGAGCCTACAACGTACAAACGAGATTTCTATCTTCGTTAAGCACAACCAAACATATTTTATTAAGGTCAACATCTTTAATTTATCATTATTTAGGTCCCACTCGTTAGAAGTGAAACGAAGTCCATTTCGTCACTCAATCCTCAAATTCTCGGATTCCCCAAATTGGTCTCCAATAGAGCCTACAACGTACATTCGAGTTTTTTTTCTTCGTTAAACACAACCAAACATTTTTGTTGGTCAATCATGTCTCATTTTTCGTTATTTATGTACCCACTCGGGTGAATACAAATGAACTCCATTTGGACACTCAAATTCTCGTATTCTCGAATTGAACCCAAATTGCCCTACAGTTTACCTACAACATACAAACGAGTTTTCGTCTTCGTTATGTACAACCAAACTTATTTATGAGAAAAAACTCTTGAATTTTCAATATTAAGGTGTTCGAGCGGTTAGTAGTCAAACGAAGTTCATATGGTCACTCAAATCTTCGTATTCTCATATTGCACCCAAATTTGCCTCCAATTGAGTGTACAACGTACAAACGAGTTTTCCTTCTTAGTTATGCACAACCAAACATTTGTGTTGGTCAAGCATGTCTCATTAGTCATTATTTAGGTACCCATGGGGTTAGAATTCACACGAAGTCCATTTGGTCACTCGAATCCTCGCATTCTCGGAATGCACCCAAATTGCCCCACAATGACACTACCAACGTACAAATGACATTTTTCCGTCATCGCTAAGGCACAACAAACTTATTTGTTGAGAAAAGATCGTTGAATTTGTCAATATTACAGGTGGTTCGAGCGGTTAGTAGTGAAACGGAGTCCATTTGGTCACTCAAATCTTCGTATTTCTCATATTGCACCCAAATTTGCCTCCAATTGACTCTTCAGACGTACAAACGAGTTTTCCTTATTCGTTAAGCACAACCAAACATTTTTGTTTAGTCAAGCATGGTTTCATTTGGTTGTGATTTATGTACCCACGGTTGTTAGAAGTCAAATGAAGTCCTTTGGTCACTCAGATCCCTGTATTCTCGGATTGTACCGGAAATTGCCCTGCATATTGCCCTTACAACGGTAAAATGAGTTTTTGGTCATCGTTAAGCACACCCAACTTATTTTGGTTTGAGGAAAAACTCTTTAATTTGTCAATATGATGTGTTTTGTGCCGATAGTAGTCAAACGAAGTCCTTATGGTCACTCAAATCTTCGTCTTCTCATATCGCACCGAAATTGGCCTCCAATTGAGTCTACAACGTACAAACGAGTTCTCCTTCTTAGTTATGCAAAACCAAACATTTATGTTGGGTCAAGTATGTTTAATTTGTTTTATTTTAGGCACCCACGGGGTTAGAACTCACACGAAGTCCATTTGGTCCCTCAAATCCTCGCATTCTCGGAATGCACCAAATTGGCCTACAATTAACCCTACAACGTACAAATGAGTTTTCCGTCATCGTTAAGCACAACCAAACTTATTTTTTGAGGAAAACTCTTGAATTTGTCATATTAAGGTGTTCGAGCAGTTAGTTGTGAAAGGAAGTCCAGTTGTCACTCAAATCTTCGTATTCTCATATGCACCCAAATTTGCCTCCAATTGAGCCTACAACGTACAATGAGTATGACATCTTTGTTAAGCACAACCAAACTTATTTGTTGGGGCAACATCTTGAATTTTCATTATGAAGGTTTCAAGTTGTTAGTAAGTAAAATGAAAGTCCATTTGGTCATTCAAATCCTCGTATTCTAGGAATTGCACCCAAGTTGGCCCCCAATTGAGCCTACAACGACAAACGAGATTTCCTATCTTCGTAAGCACTACCCAAACATTTTATTAAAGGTCAACCATACTTTAATTTATCATTTATTTAGGTACCCCACTCCGTTAGAAGTGTAACCGAAGTCTCATTTCGTCACTCAAATCCTCAAATTCTCGGAATTCCACCCATATTGGTCTCCAATAGAGCCTACAACGTACATTCGAGTTTTTTTCTTCGTTAAACCCAACTAAACATTTTTGTTGGGTCAATCATGTCTCATTGTATTATTATGTACCCACTCGGGTAGAATACAAATGAACTCCATTTGGTCCCTCAAATCCTCGTATTCTCGAATTGAACCCAAATTGCCCTACAGTTTAACCCTACAACATACAAACGAGTTTTTCGTTTTCGTTATGTACAACCAAATTTTTATTGAGAAAAACTCTTGAATTTTTCAATATTAGGTGTTCGAGCGGCTAGTAGTCAAACGAAATTCATATGGTCACTCAAACTTCGTATTCTCATATTGCCACCCAATTTTCCCTCCAATCTGAGTGTACAACGTATCAATACGAGTTTTTGTCCTTCTTAGTTAATGCACCAACCAAAGCACCTTTGCTGTTTGGGGTAAAGCATGTCTCATTAGTCATTATTTAGGTACCCATGGGGTTAGAAGTCCACACGAAGTCCATTTGGCACTCGATCCTCGCATTCTCAGGAATGCACCCAACTTGCCCCTAAATTGAACTACAACGTACAAAATGAATTTTCCGTCATCGTTAAGCAACCACAAAGCTTATTTTGTTGAAAGAAAAGTTCTTTGAATTTGTCAATATTAAGGTGTTCGAGCGGTTTAGTAGTGCAATCGGGGAGTCCATTTGCGTCACTCAAATCTTCGTATTCTCATATTGCATCCCAAAATTTGCCTCCAATTGACTCTACAACGTACAAACGAGTTTTCCTTCCTTCGTTAAGCACACCAAACATTTTATTTTAGTCAAGCATGTTTCATTTGTTGTGATTTAATGTACCCACGGTGTTAGAATGGTCAAATGAAGTTCCGTTGGTCCGTCAAATCCCTGTATTCTCGGATTGGACTGAAATTGGCCCTGCAATTGACCGCTACAACGGTCAAATGAGTTTTTGGTCTCGTTAAGCAACGAACCAAACTTATTTTGTTGAGGAAAAACTATTTAATTTGTCAATATGTAATTTTTTTGGTGACCGATAGTAGTCAATACGATAGTCCTTATGGTCACTCAACTTTCGTCTTCTATATTCGCAACCGAAATTGGGCCCTCCAATTGAGTCTACAACGTACAAACGAGTTTTCCTTCTTATTATGCAAAACAAACATTTGTGTGGGTCAAGTATGTTTCATTTGTTTTTATTTAGGCACCCACGGGGTTAGAACTCACACGAAGTCCATTTGGTCCCATCAAATCCTTTCATTCTCGAATGCACCCAAATTGGCCTACAATTGACCCTACAACGTACAAATGAGTTTCCGTCATCGTTAAGCACAACCAAACTTATTTTTGAGGAAAAACTCTTGAATTTGTCAATATTAAGGTGTTCGAGCAGTTAGTTGTGAAAGGAAGTCCAGTTGGTCACTCAAATCTTCGTATTCTCATATTGCTACCAAATTTGCCTCCAATTGAGCCTACAACGTACAAATGAGTATTCCATTTTTGTTAAGCACAACCAAACTTATTTGTTTGGGACAACATCTTGTATTTGTCATTATGAAGGTTTTCAAGTTGTTAGAAGTAAAATGAAGTCCATTTGGTCATTCAAATCCTCGTATTCTAGGATTGCACCCATGTTGGCCCCCAATTGTGCCTACAACGTACAAACGAGATTTCTATCTTCGTTAAGCACAACCAAACTTATTTGTTGGGAGAACATCTTGTATTTGTCATTATGAAGGTTTTCAAGTTGTTAGAAGTAAAAGAAGTCCATTTGGTCATTCAAATCCTCGTATTCTAGATGCACCCAAGTTGGCCCCCAATTGAGCCTACAACGTACAAACGAGATTTCTATCTTCGTTAAGCACACCAAACATATTTATTAAGGTCAACATCTTTAATTTATCATTATTTAGGTACCCACTCCGTTAGAAGTGAAACGAAGTCCATTTCGTCACTCAAATCTCAAATTCTCGGATTCCACCCAAATTGGTCTCCAATAGAGCCTACAACGTACATTCGAGTTTTTTTCTTCGTTAAAACAAACCAAAACATTTTTGTTGGGTCAATCATGTCTCATTTTCATTATTTATGTACCCACTCGGGTAGAATACAAATGAACTCCATTTGGTCACTCAAATCCCGTATTCTCGAATTGAACCCAAATTGCCCTACAGTTTACCCTACAACATACAAACGAGTTTTTCGTCTTCGTTATGTACAACCAAACTTATTATTGAGAAAAAACTCTTGAATTTTTCAATATTAAGGTGTTCGAGCGGTTAGTAGTCAAACGAAGTTCATATGGTCACTCAAATCTTCGTATTCTCATATTGCACCCAAATTTGCCTCCAATTGAGTGTACAACGTACAAACGAGTTTTTCCTTCTTAGTTATGCCACAACCAAACATTTGTGTTGGGTCAAGCATGTCTCATTAGTCATTATTTAGGTACCCATGGGTTAGGAAGTCACCACGAAGTCCATTTGGTCACTCGAATCCTCGCATTCTCGGGAATGACCCAAATTGCCCTACCAATTGACACTACAACGTACAATGATTTTTCGTCATCGTTAAGCACAACCAAACTTATTTGTTGAAGAAAAAGTCTTGAATTTGTCAATATTAAGGGTGTTCGAGCGGTTAGTAGTGAACGGAGTCCATTTGGTCACTCAAATCTTGTATTCTCATATTGCACCCAATTTGGCCTCCAATTGCTCTACAACGTACAAACGATTTTCCTTATCTTAAGCACAACCAAACATTTTTGTTTAGTCAAGCATGTTTCATTTGTTGTGATTTATGTACCCACGTTGTTAGAAGTCAATGAAGTCCGTTTGGTCACTCAAATCCCTGTATTCTCGGATTGTACCGAATTGCCCTACAATTGACCCTACAACGTACAAATGAGTTTTTCGTCACGTTAAGCACAACAAACTTATTTGTTGAGGAAAAACTCTTTATATTTGTCAATATGAATGTGTTTGTGCCGATAGTAGTCAAACGAAGTCCTTATGGTCACTCAAATCTTCGTCTTCTCATATCGCACCGAAATTGGCGCTCCAATTGAGTCTACAACGTACAAACGAGTTTCCTTCTTAGTTATGCAAAACAAACATTTATGTTGGGTTCAAGTATGTTTCATTTGTTTTTATTTAGGCACCCACGGGGTTAGAACTCACACGAAGTCCATTTGGTCCCTCAACATCCTCGCATTCTCGGAATGCACCCAAATTGGCCTACAATTGACCCTACAACGTTACAAATGAGTTTCCGTCATCGTTAAGCACAACCAAAAATTTTTTTTTGAAGAAAAACTCTTGAATTTGTCAATATTAAGGTGTTCGAGCGGTTAGTTGTGAAAGGAAGTCCAGTTGGTCACTCAAATCTTCGTATTCTCATATTGCACCCAAATTTGCCTCCAATTGAGCCTACAACGTACAAATGAGTATTCCATCTATGTTAAGCACAACCAAACTTATTTGTTGTGGACAACATCTTGTATTTGTCATTATGAAGGTTTTCAAGTTGTTAGAAGTAAAATGAAGTCCATTTGGTCATTCAAATCCTCGTATTCTAGGATTGCACCCAAGTTGGCCCCCAATTGAGCCTACAACGTACAAACGAGATTTTCTATTTTCGTTAAGCACAACCAAACTTATTTGTTGGGACACATCTTGTATTGTCATTATGGGTTTTCAAGTTGCTAGAAGTAAAATGAAGTCCATTTGCATTCAAATCCTCGTATTCTAGGATTGCACCCAAGTTGGCCCCAATTGAGCCTACAACGTACAAACGAGATTTCTATCTTCGTTAAGCACTACCAACATATTTATTAAGGGTCAACATCTTTATTTATCATTATTTAGGTACCCACTCCGTTAGAAGTGAAACGAAGTCCATTTCGTCACTCAAATCCTCAAATTCTCGGATTCCACCCAAATTGGTCTCCAAAGAGCCTACAACGTACATTCGAGTTTTTTTCTTCGTTAAACACAACAAACATTTTTGTTGGGTCAATCATGTCTCATTTTCATTATTTATGTACCCACTCGGGTAGAAGTACAAATGAACTCCATTTGGTCCACTCAAATTCTCGTATTCTCGAATTGAACCCAAATTGCCCTACAGGTTTACCCTACAACATACAAACGAGTTTTTCGTCTTCGTTATGTACAACCAAACTTATTTATTGAGAAAAACTCTTGAATTTTCAATATTAAGGTGTTCGAGCGGTTAGTAGTCAAACGAAGTTCATATGGTCACTCAAATCTTCGTATTCTCATATTGCACCCAAATTTGCCACCAATTGGAGTGTACAAGTACAAACGAGTTTTCCTTCTTAGTTTTGCACAACCAAACATTTGTGTTGCGTCAAGAATGTCTCATTAGTCATTATTTAGGTACCCATGGGGTTAGAAGTCACACGAAGTCCATTTGGTCACTCGATCCTCGCATTCTCGGAATGCACCCAAATTGCCCTACAATTGGACACTACAACGTACAAATGAGTTTTCCGTCATCGTTAAGCACAACCAAACTTATTTGTTGAAGAAAAGTCTGAATTTTCAATTAAGGTGTTCGAGCGGTTAGTAGTGAACGGAGTCCATTTGGTCACTCAAATCTTCGTATTCTCATATTGCACCCAAATTTGCCTCCAATTGAGTCTACAACGTACAAACGAGTTTTCCTTCTTCATTAAGCACAACCAAAAATTTTGTTTTGTCAAGCATGTTTCATTGTTGTGATTTATGTACCCACGGGGTTAGAAGTCAAATGAAGTCGTTTGGTCCTCAAATCCCTGTATTTCGGATTGTACCGAAATTCCTACAATTGACCCTACAACGTACAAATGAGTTTTTCGTCATCGTTAAGCAACAAAACTTATTTATGAGGAAAAACTCTTTATTTGTCATATGAATGTGTTTTGTGCCGATGTAGTCAAACGAAGTCCTTATGGTCACTCAATCGTCGTTCGTTCATATCGCACCGAAATTGGCCTCAATTGAGTCTACAACGTAACACGAGTTTTCCTTCTTATATGCAAAACCCAAAATTTATGTTGGGGTCAAGTGTGTTTCATTTGTTTTATTTAGGCCACCCACGGGGTTTAGAAACTCACACGAAGCTCCATTCGGTCCTCAAATCCTCGCATTCTCGGAATGCATCCCAAATTGGCCACAATGACCCTACATACGTACAAATGAGTTTTTCCGTCATTCGTTAAGCACACCGAACTTATTTTTTGAGGAAATAACTCTTGAATTTGTCAATATTAAGGAGTTCGAGCAGTTAGTAGTGAAAGGAAGTCCATTTGGTCACTCAAATCTTCGTATTCTCATATTGCAACCAAAATTTGCCTCCCCAATTGAGCCTACAACGTACAAATGAGTATTCCATCTTGTTAAGCATACAAACTTATTTGTTGAAACAACATCTTGTATTTGTCATTATGAAGGTTTTCAATTTGTTAGAAGAAAATGAAGTCCATTTGGTCATTCAAATCCTCGTATTCTTGGATTGCACCCAAGTTGGCCCCCAATTGAGCCTACAACATACAAACGAGATTTCTATATTCGTTAAGCACAACCAAACATATTTATTAAGTCAACATCTTTAATTTATCATTATTTAGGTACCCACTCCGTTAGAAGTGAAACGAAGTCCATTTCGTCACTCAAATCCTCCAAATTCTCGGATTCCACCCAAATTGGTCTCCAATAGAGCCTACAACGTACGTTCGAGTTTTTTTCTTCGTTAAACACAACCAAACATTTTGTTGGGTCAATCATGCCTCATTCGTCATTATTTATGTACCACTCGGGTAGAATACAAATAAACTCATTTGGTCACTCAAATCCTCGTATTCTAGAATTTAACCCCAATTGCCCTACAGTTTACCCTACAACAGACAAACGAGTTTTTCGTCTTCGTTATGTACAACCAAACTTATTTTATTTAGAAAAACTCTTGAATTTTCAATATTAAAGTGTTCGAGCGGTTAGTAGTCAAACGAAGTTCATATGGTCACTCAAATCTTCGTATTCTCATATTGCACCCAAATTTGCCACCAATTGAGTGTACAATGTAAAACGAGTTTTCCTTTTTAGTTTTGCACAACCAAACATTTGTGTTGGGGTCAAGAATGTCTCATTAGTCATTATTTAGGTACCATGGGGTTAGAGTCACACGAAGTCCATTTGGTCACTCGAATCCTCGCATTCTCGGAATGCACCCCAAATTGCCCCTACAATTGACACTGACAACGTACAAATGAGTTTTTCGTCATCGTTAAGCACAACCAAACTTATTTGTTGAAGAAAAAAGCTTGAATTTTCAATTAAGGTGTTCGATGGAGTAGTGAAACGAGTCCATTTGGTCACTAAATCTTCGTATTCTCATATTGCACCCAAATTGCCTCCAATTGAGTCTACAACGTACAAACGAGTTTTCCTTCTTCGTTAGCACAACCAAAATTTTTGTTTGTCAAGCATGTTTCATTTGTTGTTATTTATGTACCCACGGGGTTAGAATTCAAATGAATCCGTTTGGTCACTCAAATCTCATTCTCGGAATTGTACCAAATTGCCCTACAATTGACCCTACAACGTACAAATGAGTTTTCGTCATCGTTAAGCACAACAAACTTATTTTTTGAGGAAACACTTTAATTTTTCAATATGAATGTGTTTGTGCATAGTAGTCAAACGAAGTCCATTATGGTCACTCAAATCTTCGTCTTCTCATATTCGCACCGAAATTGGCCTCCAATTGAGTCTACAACGTACAAACGAGTTTTCCTTCTTAGTTATGCAAACCAAAATTTTGTTGGTCAAGTATGTTTCATTTGTTTTTATTAGGCACCCAGGGGTTAGAACTCACACGAAGTCCATTTGGTCCTCAAATCCTCGCATTCTCGGATGCACCCAAATTGGCCTACAATTGACCCTACAACGTACAAATGAGTTTTCCGTCATCGTAAGCACAACCAAACTTATTTTTTGAGGAAAAACTCTTGAATTTTCAATATTAAGGTGTTCGAGATTAGTAGTGAAAGGAAGTCCATTTGGTCACTCAAATCTTCGTATTCTCATATTGCACCCAAATTTGCCTCCAATTGAGCCTACAACGTAAAATGAGTATTCCATCTTTGTTAAGCACAACAAACTTATTTGTTGGACAACATCTTGTATTTGTCATTATGAAGGTTTTCAAGTTGTTAGAAGAAAATGAAGTCCATTTGGTCATTCAAATCCTCGTATTCTGGATTGCACCAAAATGGCCCCCAATTGAGCCTAACAACGTACAAACGAGATTTCTATCTCCGTAAGCACAACCAAACATATTAATTGCGTCAACATCTTTAATTGATCATATTTATCCCACTCCATTAGAAGTGTAACGAAGTCCATTTTCTTCACTCAATTCTCGGAATTCCACCCAATGGTTGCCAATCGGCTACAACGTACATTCGAGTTTTTTTTCTTGTTAAACACAACTAACCATTTTTGGTAGGTCAATCATGTCTCATTTTTCGTATTTTTACCCACTCGGTAGAATACAAATGAATCCATTTGTCACTCAATCCTCGTAAATTCTCGGATTGACCCAAAGCCCTACAGTGTACCCTAAACATACAAACGAGTTTTTTCGTCTTCGTTATCACAACCAAACTTTATTATTTGAAAAAAACTTTGAAATATTTCAATATTAAGTTTCGAGCGGTTAGTAGTCGAACAAAGTTCATAATGGTCACTCAAATCTTCGTATTCTCATTTGCACCAAAATTTGCCTCAATTGAGTGTACAACGTACAAACGAGTTTTTCTTCTTAGTTATTGCACAACCAAACATTTGTTGGGTCAAGCATGTCCTCATTATTCGTTATTTAGGTTACCCACGGGGTTAGAAGTCACACGAAGTCCATTTGGTCACTCAAATCCTCAGCATTCTCGGAATGCACCCAAATTGCCCTACAATTAACACTACAATGTACAAATGAGTTTTCCCGTCATCGTTAAGCACAACCAAACTTATTTATTGAGGAAAAACTCATGAATTTGTCAATATTAAGGTGTTTCGAGTGGTTAGTAGTGAAACGGAGTCCATTTGGTCACTCAAATCTTCGTATTCTCATATTGCACCCAAATTTGCCACCAATTGTCTATACAACGTACAAACGAGTTTTCCTTCTTCGTTAAGCACAACAAACATTTTTGTTTTGTCAAGCATGGTTTCATTTGTTGATATTTATGTACCCACGGGGTAGAAGTCAAATGGAAGCCGTTTGGTCACTCAAATCCCTGTATTCTCGAATTGTACCCAAAATTGCCCTTACCAATTGACGCTACAACGTACGAAATGAGTTTTTCCCATCATCGTTAAGCACAACCAAACTTATTTGTTGAGGAAAAACTCTTGAATTTGTAATATTAACGGTGTCGAGCGGTTAGTATGAAGGAAGTCCATTTGGTCACTTCAAATCTTGTATTCTCATATTGCACCCAAAATTGCCTCCAATGAGTCTACAACGTACAAACGAGTTTTCCATCTTCGTTAAGCACAACCAAACATTTTTGTTTAGTCAAGCATGTTTCATTTGTTGTGATTTATGTACCCAGGTTGTTAGAAGTCTAATGAAGTCCGTTTGGTCACTCAAATCCCTGTATTCTCGAATTGTTCCCAAATTGCCCTACAATTGACCCTACAACGTACAAATGAGTTTTCCATCATCGTTAGGCACAACCAAACTTATTTGTTGAGGAAAATTCTTGAATTTTTCAATATTAAGGTGTTCGAGCGGTTAGTAGTCAAACGAAGTTCATATGGTCACTCAAATCTTCGTATTCTAATATTGCACCCAAATTTGCCTCCAATTGAGTGTACAACGTACAAACGAGTTTTCCTTCTTAGTTATTCACAACCAAACATTTGTGTTGGGTCAATCATGTCTCATTAGTCATTATTTAGGTACCCACGGGGTTAGAAGTCACACGAAGTATATTTGGTCACTCAAATCCTCGCATTCTCGAAATGCCCCCAAATGGCCCTACAATTAACACTAAAATGTACAAATGAGTTTTCCGTCATCGTTAAGCACAACCAAACTTATTTCTTGAGGAAAAACTCATGAATTTTTCAATATTAAGGAGTTCGAGTGGTTAGTAGTGAAACGGAGTCCATTTGGTCACTCAATTCTTCGTATTATCATATTGCACCCAAATTTGCCACCAATTGTGTCTACAACGTACAAACGAGTTTTCCATCTTCGTTAAGCACAACCAAAAATTTTTGTTTAGTCAAGCATGTTCATTTGTTTGTGATTTATCGTACCCAGGTTGTTAGAAGTCTAATGAAGTCCGTTTGGTCACTCAAATCCTGTATTCTCGAATTGTACCCAAATTGCCCTACATGGTTACAACGTACAATTCCATCATCGTTAGGGCACAACCAAAATTATTTGTTGAGGAAAAATTCTTGAATTTTCAATATTAGGTGTTTCGAAGCCGGTTAGGTAGTCAAAGGGAAGTTCATATGGTCACTCAATCTTCGTTTTCTCATAATGCACCAAATTCCTTTAATTGAGTCTACAACGTACAAACGTGTTTTCTTCTTCTTTAAGCAAACAACCAACATTTTTGTTTAGTAAGCATGTTTCATTTTTCGTAAGGTATTAGGTACCCACGGGTTAGAAGTCAAATGAAGACGGTTTGGTCAAACAAATCACTTGTATTTCTCGCAATGTAACCCAAATTTCCCTTACAATTGACCTACAACGTACAAATAAGTTTTCTGTGATCATAAAGCACAACCAAACTTATTTGTTGAGGAAAAACTTTGAATTTTTCAATATTAAGGTGTTCGAGCGGTTAGTAGTCAAACGAAGTTCATATGGTCACTCAATTCTTCGTATTCTCATTTTGCACCCAAATTGCCTCCAATTGAGTGACAACGTACAAACGAGTTTTCCTTCTTAGTTATGCACAACCAAACATTTGTGTAGGGTCAAGCATGTCTCATTAGTCGTTATTTAGGTACCCACGTGGTTAGAAGTCACACGAAGTCCATTTGGTCACTCAAATCCTTGCATTCTCGGAATGCACCCAAATTGCCCTACAATTAACACTACAATGTACAATGAGTTTTCCGTCATCGTTAAGCACAACCAAACTTATTTATTGAGGAAAACTCATGAATTATTTCAATATTATGGTGTTCGAGCGTTAGTAGTCAAAAGAAGTTCATATGGTCACTCAAATCTTCGTATTCTAATATTGCACCCAAATTTGTCTCCAATTGAGTCTACAACGTACAAACGAGTTTTCCTTATTCGTTAAGCACAACCAAACATTTTGTTTAGTCAAGCATGTTTCATTTGTCATAATTTAGGTACCCACGGGGTTAGAAGTCACTCGAAGTCCATTTGGTCACTCAAATCCTCGCATTCTCGGAATGCACCCAAATTGCCCTACAATTAACACTAACAATGTACAAATGAGTTTTCCGTCATCGTTAAGCACAACCAAACTTATTTATTGAGGAAAAAACTCATGAATTTTTCAATATTAAGGTGTTCGAGTGTTAGTAGTGAAACGGAGTCCATTTGGTCACTCAATCTTCGTATTCTCATATTGCACCCAAATTTGCCACCAATTGTGTCTACAACGTACAAACGAGTTTTCCTCTTCGTTAAGCACAACCAAACATTTTTGTTTAGTCAAGCATGTTTCATTTGTTGTGATTTATGTACCCACGTTGTTAGAAGTCAAATGAAGTCCGTTTGGTCACTCAAATCCCTGTATTCTCGAATTGTACCCAAATTGCCCTACAACGTACAAATGAGTTTTCCATCATCGTTAAGCACAACCAAACTTATTTGTTGAGGAAAAACTCTTGAATTTTTCAATATTAAGGTGTTCGAGCGGTTAGTAGTGAAAGAAGTCCATTTGGTCACTCAAATCTTCGTATTCTCATTTTGCACCCAAATTTGCCTCCAATTGAGTCTACAACGTACAAACGAGTTTTCTTTCTTCGTTAAGCACAACCAAACATTTTGTTAGTCAAGAATGTTTCATTTGTCGTAATTTAGGTACCCACGAGGTTAAAAGTCAAATGAAGTCCGTTTGGTCACTCAAATCTCTGTATTCTCGGATTGTACCCAAATTGCCCTACAATTGTTCTACAACGTACAAATAAGTTTCTGTCATCGTAAAGCACAACCAAACTTATTTGTTGAGGAAAAACTCTTGAATTTTTCCATATTAAGGTGTTCGAGCGGTTAGTAGTCAAACGAAGTTCATATGGTCACTCAAATCTTCGTATTCTAATATTGCACTCAATTTGCCTCCAATTGAGTGTACAACGTACAAACGAGTTTTCCTTCTTAGTAATTCCCAACCAAACATTTGTGTTGGGTCAAGCATGTCTCATTAGTCGTAATTTAGGTACCCACGGGGTTAGAAGTCACTCGAAGTCCATTTGGTCATCAAATCCTCGCATTCTCGGAATGCACCCAAATTGCCCTTCAATTAACACTACAATGTACAAATGTGTTTTCCGTCATCGTTAAGCACAACCAAACTTATTTATTGAGGAAAAACTCATGAATTTTTCAATATTAAGGTGTTCGAGTGGTTAGTAGTGAAACGGAGTCCATTTGGTCACTCAAATCTTCGTATTATCATATTGTACCCAAATTTGCCACCAATTGTGTCTACAACGTTCAAACGAGTTTTCCATCTTCGTTAAGCACACCAAAAATTTTTGTTTAGTCAAACATATTTAATTTGTTGTGATTAATGTACCCACATTGTTAGAAGTCAAATGAAGTCCTTTGGTCACTCAAATCCCTATATTCTCGAATTGTACCCAATTGCCATTCAATTCACCTACAGCGTACAAACGAGTTTTCATCTTCGTTAAGCACAACCAAACATTTTTGTTTAGTCAAGCTTGTTTCATTTGTTGTGATTTATGTACCACGTTGTTAGAAGTCAAATGAAGTCCGTTTGGTCACTCAAATCCTTGTATTCTCGAATTGTACCCAATTGCCCTTCAATTGACCCTACAACGTACAAATGGGTTTCCATCATCGTTACGCACAACCAAACTTATTTGTTGGGGAAAGCTTTTGAATTGTCAATATTAAGGTGTTCGAGCGGTTAGTTGTGAAAGGAAGTCCATTTGGTCCACTCAAATCCTCACATTCTCGGATGCACCCAAATTGCCCTACAATTAACACTACAATGTACAAATGTGTTTCCGTCATCGTTAAGCACAACCAAACTTATTTATTGAGGAAAACTCATGAATTTTTCAATATTAAGGTGTTCGAGTGGTTAGTAGTGAAACGGAGTCCATTTGGTCACACAAATCTTCGTATTACCATATTGCACCCAAATTTGCCACCAATTGTGTCTACAACGTACAAACGAGTTTTCCATCTTCGTTAAGCACAACCAAAAATTTTTGTTTAGTCAAACATATTTAATTTGTTGTGATTTATGTACTCACGTTGTTAGAAGTCAAATGAAGTCCGTTTGGTCACTCAAATCCCAGTATTCTCGAATTGTACCCAAATTGCCCTTCAATTGACCCTACAACGTACAAACGAGTTTTCCATCTTCGTTAAGCACAACCAAACATTTTTGTTTAGTCAAGCATGTTAAATTTGTTGTGATTTATGTACCCACGTTGTTAGAAGTCAAATGAAGTCCGTTTGGTCATTCAAATCCTTGTATTATCGAATTGTACCCAAATTACCCTTCAATTGACCCTACAACGCACAAATGAGTTTTCCATCATCGTTAGGCACAACCAAACTTATTTGTTGAGGAAAAACTCTTGAATTTGTCAATATTAAGGTGATCGAGCGGTTAGTAGTGAAACGGAGCCCATTTGGTCACTCAAATCTTCGTATTCTCATATTGCACCCAAATTTGCATCCAATTGAGTCTACAACGTACAAACGAGTTTTCCTTCTTCGTTAAGCACAACCAAACATTTTTTTTTAGTCAAGCATGTTTCATTTGTTGTGATTTATGCACCCATGGGGTTAGAAGTAAAATGAAGTCCGTTTGGTCACTCAAATCCCCGTATTCTCGGATTGTAACGAAATTGCCCTATAATTGAACTAGAACGTACAAATGAGTTTTTCGTCATCGTTAAGCACAACCAAATTATTTGTTGATAAAAAACTCTTTAATTTTTCAATATTAATGTGTTTGTGCCGACAGTAGTCAAACGAAGTCCTTATGGTCACTCAAATCTTCGTCTTCTCATATCGCACCGAAATTTGCCTCCAATTGAGTCTACAACGTACAAACGAGTTTTCCTTCTTTGTTATGCAAAAACAAACATTTGTGTTGGGTCAAGAATGTTTCATTTGTTTTATTTAGGCACCCACGGGGTTAGAACTCACACGAAGTCCATTTGGTCCCTCAAATCCTCGCATTCTCGGAATGCACCCAAATTGGCCTACAATTGACCCTACAACGTACAAATGAGTTTTCCGTCATCGTTAAGCACAACCAAATTTATTTGTTGAGGAAAACTCTTGAATTTGTCAATATTAAGGTGTTCGAGCGGTTAGTAGTGAAACGGAGTCCATTTGGTCACTCAAATTTTCGTATTCTCATATTGCACCCAAATTTCCCTCCAATTGAGTCTACAACGTACAAACGAGTTTTCCTTCTTCGTTAAGCACAACCAAACATTTTTGTTTATTCAAGCATGTTTTATTTTTTGTGATTTATGTACCCACAGGGTTATAAGTCAAATGAAGTCTGTTTGGTCACTCAAATCCCTGTATTCTCGGATTGTACCGAAATTGCCCTACAATTGACCCTACAACGTACAAATGAGTTTTTCATCATCGTTAAGCACAACCAACTTATTTGTTGGGGGAAAAACTCTTTATTTGTCAATATTAAATTGTTTGATTGGATAGTAGCTAAACAAAGTCCTTATGGTCACTCAAATCTTCGTATTTCACATCGCAACCGAAATTGGACTCCAATTGAGTCTACAACGTACAAACGAGTTTTCCTTCTCAGTTATGCACAACCAAACATTTGTGTTGGGTCAAGTATGTTTCATTTGTTTTTATTTAGGAATCCACAGGGTTAGAAGTCACACGAAGTCCATTTGGTCCCTGAAATCCTCGCATTCTCGGAATGCACCCAAATTGCCCTACAACGTACAATGAGTTTTCCGTCATCGTTAAGCACAACCAAACTTATTTGTTGAAGAAAAATCTTGAATTTGTCAATATTATGGTGTTCGAGCGGTTACCTAGTGAAAGAAAGTCCATTTGGTCACTCAAATCTTCGTATTCTCCTATTGTACCCAAATTTGCCTCCAATTGAGTCTACAACGTACAAACGAGTTTTCCTTCTTAGTTATGCAAAACCAAACATTTGTGTCGGGTCAAGTATGTTTCATTTGTTTTTATTTAGGCACATACGGGGTTAGAACTCACACGAAGTCCATTTGGTCCCTCAAATCCTTTCATTCTCGGAATGCACCCAAATTGGCCTACAATTGACCCTACAACGTACAAATGAGTTTTCCGTCATCGTTAAGCACAACCAAACTTATTTTTTGAGGAAAAACTCTTGAATTTGTCAATATTAATGTGTTCAAGCAGTTAGTAGTGAAAGGAAGTCCATTTGGTCACTCAAATCTTCGTATTCTCATATTGCACCCAAATTTCCCTCCAATTGAGTCTACAACGTACAAACGAGTTTTCCTTCTTCGTTAAGAACAACCAAACATTTTGTTTAGTCAAGCATGTTTCATTTGTCATAATTTATCTACCCACGCGGTTAGAAGTCAAATGAAGTCTGTTTGGTCACTCAAATTTCTGTATTCTCGGATTGTACCCAAATTGCCCTACAATTGACCCTACAACGTACAAATGAGTTTCTGTCATCGTAACGGACAACCAAACTTATTTGTTGAGGAAAAACTCTTGAATTTTCAATATTAAGGTGTTCGAGCGGTTAATAGTGAAACGTTGTCTATTTGGTCACTCAAATCTTCGTATTCTCATATTGCACCCAAATTTGCCTCCAATTGAGCCTACAACGTACAAATGAGTATTCCATCTTTGTTAAGCACAACCAAACTTATTTGTTGGGGACAATATCTTGTATTTGTCATTATGAAGGTGTTCAAGTGGTTAGAAGTAAAATGAAGTCCATTTGGTCATTCAAATCCTCGTATTCTAGGATTGCACCCAAGTTGGCCCCCAATAGAGCCTACAACGTACAAACGAGATTTCTATCTTCGTTAAGCACAACCAAACATATTTATTGTGGTCAACATCTTTAATTTATCATTATTTAGGTACCCACTCTGTTACAAGTGAAACGAAGTCCATTTCGTCACTCAAATCCTCAAATTCTCGGATTCCACCCAAATTGGTCTCCAATAGAGCCTACAACGTACATTCGAGTTTTTTTCTTCGTTAAACACAACCAACCATTTTTGTAGTGTCAATCATGTCTCATTTGTCGTTATTTATATACCCACTCGGGTAGAATACAAATGAAGTCAATTTGGTCACTCAAATCCTCGTATTCTCGGATTGAACCCAAATTGCCCTACAGTTTACCCTACAACATACAAACGAGTTTTTCGTCTTCGTTATGCACAACCAAACTTATTTATTGAGAAAAAACTCTTGAATTTTTCAATATTAAGGTGTTAAAGCGGTTAATAGTCGAACGAAGTTCATATGGTTACTCAAATCTTCGTATTCTCATATTGCACCCAAATTTGCTTCCAATTGAGTGTACAACGTACAAACGAGTTTTCCTTCTTAGTTATGCACAACCAAACATTTGTGTTGGGTCAAGCATGTCTCATTAGTCATTATTTAGGTAACCATGGGGTTAGAAGTCACACGAAGTCCATTTGGTCACTCGAATCCTCGCATTCTCGGAATGCACCCAAATTGCCCTACAATTGACACTACAACGTACAAATGAGTTTTTCGTCATCGTTAAGCACGACCAAACTTATTTGTTGAATAAAAAGTCTTGAATTTGTAGATATTAAGGTGTTCGAGCGGTTAGTAGTGTAACGGAGTCCATTTTGTCACTCAAATCTTCGTATTCTCATATTGCACCCAAATTTGCCTCCAATTGAGCCTGCAACGTACAAATGAGTATTCCATCTTTGTTAAGTACAACCAAACTTATTTGTTGGGGAAAATATCTTGTATTTGTCATTATGAAGGTGTTCAAGTGGTTAGAAGTAAAATGAAGTCCATTTGGTCATTCAAATCCTCGTATTCTAAGATTGCACACAAGTTGGCCCCCAATTGAGCCTACAACGTACAAACGAGATTTCTATCTTCGTTAAGCACAACCAAACATGTTAATTGAGGTCGATATCTTTAATTTATCATTATTTAGGTACCCACTCCATTAGAAGTGAAACGAAGTCCATTTCAGCACTCAAATCCTCAAATTCTCGGATTCCACACAAATTGGTCTCCAATAGAGCCTACAACGTACATTCGAGTTTTTTTCTTTGTTAAACACAACCAGCCATTTTTGTAGGGTCAATCATGTCTCATTTGTCGTTATTTATGTACCCACTCGGGTAGAATACAAATGAAGTCCATTTGGTCACTCAAATCCTCGTATTATCGAATTGAACCCAAATTGCCCTACAGTTTACCTTACAACATACAAACGAGTTTTTCGTCTTTGTTATGCACAACCAAACTTATTTATTGAGAAAAAACTCTTGAATTTTTCAATATTAAGGTGTTCGAGCTGTTAGTAATCAAACGAAGTTCATATGGTCACTCAAATCTTTGTATTCTCATATTGCACCCAAATTTGCCTCCAATTGAGTGTACAACGTACAAACGAGTTTTCCTTCGTAGTTATGCACAACCAAACATTTGTGTTGGGTCAAGCATGTCTCATTAGTCATTATTTAGGTACCCATGGGGTTAGAAGTCACATGAAGTCCATTTGGTCACTCGAATCCTCGCATTCTCGAAATGCACCCAAATTGTCCTACAATTGACACTACAACGTACAAATGAGTTTTCCGTCATCGTTAAGCACAACCAAACTTATTTGTTGAATAAAAAGTCTTGAATTTGTCAATATTAAGGTGCTCGAGCGGTTAGTAGTGAAACGGAGTCCATTTGGTCACTCAAATCTTCGTATTCTCATATTGCATCCCAAATTTGCCTTCAATTGGCTCTACAACGTACAAACGAGTTTTCCTTCTTCGTTAAGCACAACCAAACATTTTTGTTTAGTCAAGCATGTTTCATTTGTTGTGATTTATGTACCCACGGGGTTAGAAGTCAAATGAAGTCCGTTTGGTCACTCAAATCCTGTATTCTTGGATTGTACCAAAATTGCCCTACAATTGACCCTACAACGTACAAATGAGTTTTTCGTTATCATTAAGCACAACCAAACTTATTTGTTGAGGAAAAACTCTTTAATTTGTCAATATGAATGTGTTTGTGCCGATAGTAGTCAAACGAAGTCCTTATGGTCACTAAAATCTTCGTCTTCTCATATCGCACCGAAATTGGCCTCCAATTGAGTCTACAACGTACAAACGAGTTTTCCTTCTTAGTTATGCAAAACCAAACATTTGTGTTTGGTCAAGTATGTTTCATTTGTTTTTATTTAGGCACCCACGGGGTTAGAACTCACACGAAGTCCATTTGGTCCCTCAAATCCTCGCATTCTTGGAATGCACCCAAATTGGCCTACAATTGACCCTACAACGTACAAATGAGTTTTCCGTCATCGTTAAGCACAACCAAACTTATATTTTGAGGAAAAACTCTTGAGTTTTTCAATATTAAGGTGTTCGAGCAGTTAGTAGTGAAAGGAAGTCCATTTGGTCACTCAAATCTTCGTATTCTCATATGGCACCCAAATTTGCCTCCAATTGAGTCTACAACGTACAAACGAGTTTTCCTTCTTCGCTAAGCACAACCAAACATTTTTGTTTAGTCAAGCATGTTTCATTTGTCATAATTTATCTACCCACGGGGTTAGAAGTCAAATGAAGTCCGTTTGGTCACTCAAATTTCTGTATTCTCGGATTGTACCCAAATTGCCCTACAATTGACCCTACAACGTACAAATGAGTTTCTGTCATCGTAACGGACAACCAAACTTATTTGTTGAGGAAAAACTCTTGAATTTTTCAATATTAAGGTGTTCGAGCGGTTAGTAGTGAAACGAAGTCTATTTGGTCACTCAAATCTTCGTATTCTCATATGACACCATATTTGCCTCCAATTGAGCCTGCAACGTACAAATGAGTATTCCATCTTTGTTAAGAACAACCAAACTTATTTGTTGGGGACAATATCTTGTATTTTTCATTATGAAGGTGTTCAAGTGGTTAGAAGTAAAATGAAGTCCATTTGGTCATTCAAATCCTCGTATTCTAGGATAGCACACAAGTTGGCCCCCAATTGAGCCTACAACGTACAAACGAATTTCTATCTTCGTTAAACACAACCAAACATGTTAATTGAGGTCGACATCTTTAATTTATCATTATTTAGGTACCCACTCCGTTAGAAGTGAAGCGAAGTCCATTTCAGCACTCAAATCCTCAAATTCTCGGATTCCACACAAATTGGTCTCCAATAGAGCCTACAACGTACATTCGAGTTTTTTTCTTTGTTAAACACATCCAACCATTTTTGTAGGGTCAATCATGTCTCATTTGTCGTTATTTATGTACCCACTCGGTAGAATACAAATGAAGTCCATTTGGTCACTCAAATCCTCGTATTCTCGGATTGAACCCAAATTGCCCTACAGTTTACCCTACAACATACAAACTAGTTTTTCGTCTTCGTTATGCACAACCAAACTTATTTATTGAGAAAAAACTCTTGAATTTTTCAATATTAAGGTGTTCGAGCGCTTAGTAGTCGAACGAAGTTCATATGGTTACTCAAATCTTCGAATTCTCGTACTGCACCCAAATTTGCCTCCAATTGAGTGTACAACGTACAAACGAGTTTTCCTTCTTAGTTATGCACAACCAAACATTTGTGTTGGGTCAAGCATGTCTCATTAGTCATTATTTAGGTACCCACGGGGTTAGAAGTCACACGAAGTCCAATTGGTCACTCAAATTTCTGTATTCTCGGAATGCACCCAAATTGCCCAACAATTGGCACTACAACGTACAAATGAGTTTTCCGTCATCGTTAAGCACAACCAACTTATTTGTTGATGAAAACTCTTGAATTTACAATATTAAGGTGTTCGAGCGGTTAGTAGTGAAACGAAGTCTATTTGGTCACACAAATCTTCGTATTCTCGTATTGCACCCAAATTTGCCTCCAATTGAGCCTACAACGTACAAATGAGTATTCCATCTTTGTTAAGCACAACCAAACTTATTTGTTGGGGACAATATCTTGTATTTGTCATTATGAAGGTGTTCAAGTGGTTAGAAGTAAAATGAAGTCCATTTGGTCATTCAAATCCTCGTATTCTAGGATTGCACCCAAGTTGGCCCCCAATTGAGCCTACAACGTACAAACGAGATTTCTATCTTCGTTAAGCACAACCAAACATATTAATTGAGGTCGACATATTTAATTTATCATTATTTAGGTACCCACTCCGTTAGAAGTTAAACGAAGTCCATTTCGTCACTCAAATCCTCAAATTCTCGGATTCCACCCAAATTGGTCTCCAATAGAGCCTACAACGTACATTCGAGTTTTTTTCTTCGTTAAACACAGCCAACCATTTTTGTAGTGTTAATCACGTCTCATTTGTCGTTATTTATGTACCCACTCGGGTAGAATACAAATGAAGTTCATTTGATCACTCAAATCCTCGTATTCTCGGATTGAACCCAAGTTGCCCTACAGTTTACCCTACAACATGCAAACTAGTTTTTCGTCTTCGTTATGCACAACCAAACTTATTTATTGAGAAAAAACTCTTGAATTTTTAAATATTAAGGTGTTCGAGCGGTAAGTAGTCGAACGTAGTTCATATGGTCACTAGAATCTTCGTATTCTCATATTGCACCCAAATTTGCCTCCAATTGAGTGTACAACGTACAAGCGAGTTTTCCTTCTTATTATGCAAAACCAAACATTTGTGTTGGGTCAAGCATGTCTCATTAGTCATTATTTAGGTACCCATGGTGTTAGAAGTCATACGAAGTCCATTTGGTCACTCGAATCCTCGCATTCTCGGAATGCACCCAAATTGCCCTACAATTGACACTACAACGTACAAATGAGTTTTCCGTCATCGTTAAGCCCAACCAAACTTATTTGTTGAGGAAAAACTCTTGAATTTATCAATATTAAGGTGTTCGGGGCGGTTAGTAGTGAAACGGAGTCCATTTTGTCACTCAAATCTTCGTATTCTCATATTGCACCCAAATTTGCCTCCAATTGAGTCTACAACGTACAAACTAGTTTTCCTTCTTCGTTAAGCACAACCAACATTTTTGTTTAGTCAAGAATGTTTCATTTGTTGTGATTTATGTACCCACTGGGTTAGAACTCAAATGAAGTCCGTTTGGTCACTCAAATCCCTGTATTCTCGGATTGTACCGAAATTGCCCTACAATTGACCCTACAACGTACAAATGAGTTTTCCGTCATCGTTAAGCACAACCAAACTTATTTTTTGAGGAAAAACTCTTGAATTTGTCAATATGAATGTGTTTGTGCCGATAGTAGTCAAACGAAGTCCTTATGGTCACTCAAATCTTCGTCTTCTCATATCGCACCGAAATTGGCCTCCAATTGAGTCTACAACGTACAAACGAGTTTTCCTTCTTAGTTATGCAAAACCAAACATTTGTGTTGAGTCAAGTATGTTTCATTTGTTTTTATTTAGGCACCCATGGGATTAGAACTCACACGAAGTCCATTTGGTCCCTCAAATCCTCGCATTCTCGGAATGCACCCAAATTGGCCTACAATTGACCCTACAACGTACAAATGAGTTTTCCGTCATCGTTAAGCACAACCAAACTTATTTTTTGATCAAAACTCTTGAATTTGTCAATAATAAGGTGTTCGAGCAGTTAGTAGTGAAAGGAAGTCCATTTGGTCACTCAAATCTTCGTATTCTCATATTGCACCAAAATTTTCCTCCAATTTAGTCTACAACGTACAAACGAGTTTTCCTTCTTTGTTAAGCACAACCAAAAATTTTTGTTTAGTCAAGCATGTTTCATTTGTCATAATTTATCTACCCACGGGGTTAGAAGTCAAATGAAGTCTGTTTGGTCACTCAACTTTTTGTATTCTCGGATTGTACCCAAATTGCCCTACAATTGACCCTACAACGTACAAATGAGTTTTCTGTCATCGTAACGGACAACCAAACTATTTGTTGAGGAAAAACTCTTGAATTTTTCAATATTAAGGTATTCGAGCAGTTAGTAGTGAAACGAAGTCTATTTGGTCACTCAAATCTTCGTATTCTCATATTGCACCCAAATTTGCCTCCAATTGAGCCTACAACGTACAAATGAGTATTCCATCTTGTTAAGCACAACCAAACTTATTGTTGGGGAAAATATCTTGTATTTGTCATTATGAAGGTGTTCAAGTGGTTAGAAGTAAAATGAAGTCCATTTGGTCATTCAAATCCTCGTATTCTAGGATTGCACACAAGTTGGCCCCAATTGAGCCTAGAACGTACAAATGAGATTTCTATCTTCGTTAAGCACAAACCAACATATTAATTGAGTTCGACATCTTTAATTTATCATTATTTAGGTACCCACTCCGTTAGAAGTGAAGCGAAGTCCATTTCATCACTCAAATCCTCAAATTCTCGGATTCCAACAAAATTGGTCTCCAATAGAGCCTACAACGTACATTCGAGTTTTTTTCTTCGTTAAATCACAACCAACCATTTATGTATCCACTCGGGTAGAATACAAATGAAGTCAATTTGGTCACTCAAATCCTCGTATTCTCGGATGAACCCAAATTGCCTTATAGTTTACCCTACAACATACAACTAGTTTTTCCGTCTTCGTTATGCACAACCAATATTTATTGAGAAAAAATCTTGAATTTTTCATATTAAGGTGTTCGAGCGGTAAGTAGTCGAACGAAGTTCCATATGGTCACGTAAGAATCTTCGTATTTCTATGATTGCAACCCAAATTTGCCTCCAATTGGATGTACATCCGTACAAGCGGATTTCCTTCTTAGTTATGCAATAACCAAACATTGTGTTGATTGGGTCAAGCATGTCGTCATTAGCCATTAATTTAGGTCCCACTGGGGTCTAGAAGTCAACACGAAGTCCATTTGGTCACTCAAAATCCTACGCAACTTCTCGGAACTGCACCAAATTGCCCTACAATTGGCACTTACAAACGTACAAATGAGTTTTCCGTCATCGTTAAGTCACACCATACTTATTTGTTGATTGAAGAAACTCTTGAATTTTACAAGTATTAAGGTGTTCGAGCGGTTAGTAGTGAAACGAGTATCTATTGTCACACAAAATCTTCGTATTCTCGTATTGCACCCAAATTTGCTTCCAATTGAGCCTACAACGTACAAATGAAGTATTCCATCTTTGTTAAGCCAACCCAAAACTTATTTGTTGGGGACAATCTTGTATTTGTCATTATGAAGGTGTCAAATGGTTAGAAGTAAATGAAGTCCATTTGGGTCATTCAAATCCTCGTATTCTAGGATTGCACCCAAGTTGGCCCCCCAATTGAGCCCTACAACGTACAAACGAGATTTCTATCTTCGTTAAGCCAAACCAAACATATTAATTGAGGTCGACATCTTTAATTTTCATTATTAGGTACCCACTCCGTTAGAAGTGAACGAAGTCCATTTCGGTCACTCAAATCCTCAAAATTCTCGGATTCCAGCCCAATTGGTCCCAATAGAGCCTACAACGTACATTCGAGTTTTTTTCTTCGTTAAACACAGCCAACCCATTTTTGTAGGGTTAATCACGTCTCATTTGTCGTATTTATGTACCCACTTCGGGTAGAATACAATGAAGTTCATTTGATCACTCAATACCTCGTATTCTCGGGATTGAACCCAAGTTGCCCTATCAGTTTACCCTACAACATGCAAACTAGTTTTTCGTCTTCGTTATGCACAACCAAACTTTTTATTGAGAAAAAACTCTTGAATTTTTAATATTAAGGTGTTCGACGCGGTAAGTAGTCGAACGTAGTTCATATGGTCACTAGAATCTTCGTATTCCTCATATTGCACCCAAATTGCCTCCAATTGAGTGTACAACGTACAAGCGAGTTTTCCTTCTTATTATGCAAAACCAAAATTTGTGTTGGGTCAAGCATGTCTCATTAGTCATTATTTAGGACCCCATGGTGTTAGAAGTCATACGAGTCCATTTGGTCACTCGATCCTCGCATTCTCGGAATGCACCCAAATTGCCCTACAATTGACACTACAACGTACAAATGAGTTTTCCGTCATCGTTAAGCCCCAACCAACTTATTTGTTGAGGAAAACTCTTGAATTTATCATATTAAGTGTTCGGAGCGGTTAGTAGTGAAACGGAGTCCATTTTGTCACTGCAAATCTTCGTATTCTCATATTGCACCCAAATTTGCTCCAATTGAGTCTACAACGTACAAACTAGTTTTCCTTCTTCGTTAAGCACAAACCAAACATTTTTGTTTAGTCAGAATGTTTCATTTGTTGTGATTTATGGTACCCACTAGGTTAGAACTCAAATGAAGTCCGTTTGGTCACTCAAATCCCTGTATCTCGGATTGTACCGAAATTGCCCTACAATTGACCCTACACGTACAAATGAGTTTTCCGTCATCGTTAAGCACAACCAAACTTATTTTTTGAGGAAAAACTCTTGAATTTGTCAATATGAATGTGTTTGTGTCGATAGTAGTCAAACGAAGTCCTTATGGTCACTCAAATCTTCGTCTTCTCATATCGCACCGAAATTGGCCTCCAATTGAGTCTACAACGTACAAACGAGTTTTCCTTCTTAGTTATGCAAAACCAAACATTTGTGTTGAGTCAAGTATGTTTCATTTGTTTTTATTTAGGCACCCATGGGTTAGAACTCACACGAAGTCCATTTGGTCCCTCAAATCCTCGCATTCTCGGAATGCACCCAAATTGGCCTACAATTGACCCTACAACGTACAAATGAGTTTTCCGTCATCGTTAAGCACAACCAAACTTTTTTTGATCAAAAACTCTTGAATTTGTCAATATTAAGGTGTTCGAGCAGTTAGTAGTGAAAGGAAGTCCATTTGGTCACTCAAATCTTCGTATTCTCATATTGCACCAAAATTTTCCTCCAATTGAGTCTACAACGTACAAACGAGTTTTCCTTCTTTGTTAAGCACAACCAAAATTTTTGTTTAGTCAGCATGTTTCATTTGTCATAATTTATCTACCCACGGGGTTAGAAGTCAAATGAAGTCCGTTTGGTCACTCAACTTTTTGGTATTCTCGGATTGTACCCAAATGCCCTACAATGACCTACAACGTACAAATGAGTTTTCTGTCATCGTAACGGACAACCAAACTTATTTGTTGAGGAAAAAACTCTTGAATTTTTCAATATTAAGGGTATTCGAGCAGTTAGTAGTGAAACGAAGTCTATTTGGTCACTCAAATCTTCGTATTCTCATATGCACCCAAATTTGCCTCCAATTGAGCCTACAACGTACAAATGAGTATTCATCTTTGTTAGCACAACCAAACTTATTTGTTGGGGAAAATATCTTGTATTTGTCATTATGAAGGTGGTTCAAGTGGTTGAAGTAAAATGAGTCCATTTGGTTCATTCAAAATCCTCGTATTCTAGGATTGCACAAGTGGCCCCCAATTGAGCCTAGAACGTAACAAACGAGATTTCTATCTTCGTTAAGCACAACCAAACATATTAATTGAGGTCGACATCTTTAATTTATCATTATTTAGGTACCCACTCCGTTAGAAGTGAAGCGAAGTCCATTTCATCACTCAAATCCTCAAATTCTCGGATTCCACAAAAATTGGTCTCCAATAGAGCCTACAACGTACATTCGAGTTTTTTCTTCGTTAAACACAACCAACCATTTATGTATCCACTCGGGTAGAATACAAATGAAGTCATTTGGTCACTCAAATCCTCGTATTCTCGGATTGAACCCAAATTGCCTTACAGTTTACCCTACAACATACAAACTAGTTTTTCGTCTTCGTTATGCACAACCAAACTTATTTATTGAGAAAAAATCTTGAATTTTTCAATATTAAGGTGTTCGAGCGGTAAGTAGTCGAACGAAGTTCATATGGTCACTAAATCTTCGTATTCTCATATTGCACCCAAATTTGCCTCCAATTGAGTGTACAACGTACAAGCGAGTTTTCCTTCTTAGTTATGCAAACCAAACATTTGTGTTGGGTCAAGCATGTCTCATTAGTCATTATTTAGGTACCCACGGGGTTAGAAGTCACACGAAGTCCATTTGGTCACTCAAATCCTCGCATTCTCGGAATGCACCCAAATTGCCCTACAATTGGCACTACAACGTACAAATGAGTTTTCCGTCATCGTTAAGCACAACCAAACTTATTTGTTGATGAAAAACTCTTGAATTTTCAATATTAAGGTGTTCGAGCGGTTAGTAGTGAAACGAAGTCTATTTGGTCACTCAAATCTTCGTATTCTCGTATTGCACCCAAATTTGCCTCCAATTGAGCCTACAACGTACAAATGATATTCCATCTTTGTTAAGCACAACCAAACTTATTTGTTGGACAATATCTTGTATTTGTCATTATGAAGGTGTTCAAGTGGTTAGAGTAAAATGAAGTCCATTTGGTCATTCAAATCCTCGTATTCTAGAGGATTGCACCCAAGTTGGCCCCCAATTGAGCCTACAACGTACAAACGAGATTTCTATCTTCGTTAAGCACAACCAAACATATTAATTGAGGTCGACATCTTTAATTTATCATTATTTAGGTACCCACTCCGTTAGAAGTGAAACGAAGTCCATTTCGTCACTCAAATCCTCAAATTCTCGGATTCCACCCAAATTGGTCTCCAATAGAGCCTACAACGTACATTCGAGTTTTTTCTTCGTTAAAACAACCAACCATTTTTGTAGGGTCAATCACGTCTCATTTGTTGTTATTTATGTACCCACTCGGGTAGAATACAAATGAAGTTCATTTGTCACTCAAATCCTCGTATTCTCGGATTGAACCCAATTGCCCTACAGTTTACCCTACAACATGCAAACTAGTTTTTCGTCTTCGTTATGCACAACCAAACTTATTTATTGAGAAAAAACTCTTGAATTTTTAAATATTAAGGTGTTCGAGCGGTAGTAGTCGAACGAAGTTCATATGGTCACTAGAATCTTCGTATTCTCATATTGCACCCAAATTTGCCTCCAATTGAGTGTACAACGTACAAGCGAGTTTTCCTTCTTAGTTATGCAAACCAAACATTTGTGTTGGGTCAAGCATGTCTCATTAGTCATTATTTAGGTACCCATGGGTTAGAAGTCACGAAGTCCATTTGGTCACTCGAATCCTCGCATTCTCGGAATGCACCCAAATTGCCCTACAATTGACACTACAACGTACAAATGAGTTTTCCGTCATCGTTAAGCCAACCAAACTTATTTGTTGAGGAAAAACTCTTGAATTTATCAATATTAAGGTGTTCGGCGGTTAGTAGTGAAACGGAGTCCATTTGTCACTCAAATCTTCGTATTCTCATATTGCACCCAAATTTGCCTCCAATTGAGTCTACAACGTACAAACTAGTTTTCCTTCTTCGTTAAGCACAACCAAACATTTTTGTTTAGTCAAGCATGTTTCATTTGTTGTGATTTATGTACCCACGGGGGTTAGAATCAAATGAAGTCCGTTTGGTCACTCAAATCCCTGTATTCTCGGATTGGTACGAAATTGCCCTACATTGACCCTACAACGTACAAATGAGTTTCGTCATCGTTAAGCACAACCAAACTTCATTTTTGAGGAAAAACTTTTGAATTTGGTCAATTATGAATGTGTTTGTGTCGTAGTAGTCAAACGAGTCCTTATGGTCACTCAAATCTTCGTCTTCTCATATCGCACCGAAATTGGCCTCCAATTGAGTCTACAACGTACAAACGAGTTTTCCTTCTTAGTTATGCAAACAACATTTGTGTTGAGTCAAGTATGTTTCATTTGTTTTTATTTAGGCACCACTGGGTTAGAACTCACACGAGTCCATTTGGTCCCTCAATCCTCGCATTCTCGGAATGCACCCAATTGGCCTCAATGACCCTACAACGTACAAATGAGTTTTCCGTCATCGTTAAGCACAACCAAACTTATTTGTTGATGAAAAACTCTTGAATTTTCAATATTAAGGTGTTCGAGCAGTTAGTAGTGAAAGGAAGTCCATTTGGTCACAAATCTTCGTATTCTCATTGCACCCAAATTTGCCTCCAATTGAGCCTACAACGTACAAATGAGTATTCCATCTTTGTTAAGCACAACCAAACTTATTTGTTGGGGACAAATCTTGTATTTGTCATTATGAAGGTTTCAAGTGGTTAGAAGTAAAATGAAGTCCATTTGGTCATTCAAATCCTCGTATTCTAGGATTGCACCCAAGTTGGCCCCCAATTGAGCCTACAACGTACAAACGAGATTTCTATCTTCGTTAAGCACAACCAAACATATTATTGAGGTCAACATCTTTAATTTATCATTATTTAGGTACCCACTCCGTTAGAAGTGAAACGAAGTCCATTTCGTCACTCAAATCCTCAAATTCTCGGATTCCACCCAAATTGGTCTCCAATAGAGCCTACAACGTACATTCGAGTTTTTTTCTTCGTTAAACACAACCAACATTTTTGGGGTCAATCATGTCTCATTTGTTATTATTTATGTACCCACTCGGGTAGAATACAAATGAAGTTCCATTTGTCACTCAAATCCTCGTATTCTCGGATTGAACCCAAGTTGCCCTACAGTTTACCCTACAACATGCACAAACGAGTTTTTCGTCTTCGTTATGCACAACCAAACTTATTATTGAGAAAAAACTCTTGAATTTTTAATATTAAGGTGTTCGAGCGGTAGTAGTCGAACGAAGTTCATATGGTCACTAAATCTTCGTATTCTCATATTGCACCCAAATTTGCCTCCAATTGAGTGTACAACGTACAAGCGAGTTTTCCTTCTTAGTTATGCAAACCAAACATTTGTGTTGGGTCAAGCATGTCTCATTAGTCATTATTTAGGTACCCATGGTGTTAGAAGTCATACGAAGTCCATTTGGTCACTCGAATCCTCGCATTCTCGGAATGCACCCAAATTGCCCTACAATTGACACTACAACGTACAAATGAGTTTTCCGTCATCGTTAAGCACAACCAAACTTATTTGTTGAGGAAAAAACTTGAATTTATCAATATTAAGGTGTTCGGAGCGGTTAGTAGTGAAACGGAGTCCATTTGTCACTCAAATCTTCGTATTCTCATATTGCACCCAAATTTGCCTCCAATTGAGTCTACAACGTACAAACTAGTTTTCCTTCTTCGTTAAGCACAACCAAACATTTTTGTTTAGTCAAGCATGTTTCATTTGTTGTGATTTATGTACCCACTGGGTTAGAACTCAAATGAAGTCCGTTTGGTCACTCAAATCCCTGTATTCTCGGATTGTACCGAAATTGCCCTACAATTGACCCTACAACGTACAAATGAGTTTTCCGTCATCGTTAAGCACAACCAAACTTATTTTTGAGGAAAAACTCTTGAATTTGTCAATATGAATGTGTTTGTGCCGATAGTAGTCAAACGAAGTCCTTATGGTCACTCAAATCTTCGTCTTCTCATATCGCACCGAAATTGGCCTCCAATTGAGTCTACAACGTACAAACGAGTTTTCCTTCTTAGTTATGCAAAACCAAACATTTGTGTTGAGTCAAGTATGTTTCATTTGTTTTTATTTAGGCACCCATGGGTTAGAACTCACACGAAGTCCATTTGGTCCTCAAATCCTCGCATTCTCGGAATGCACCCAAATTGGCCTACAATTGACCCTACAACGTACAAATGAGTTTTCGTCATCGTTAAGCACAACCAAACTTATTTTTTGATCAAAAACTCTTGAATTTGTCAATATTAAGGTGTTCGAGCAGTTAGTAGTGAAAGGAAGTCCATTTGGTCACTCAAATCTTCGTATTCTCATATTGCACCAAATTTTCCTCCAATTGAGTCTACAACGTACAAACGAGTTTTCCTTCTTTGTTAAGCACAACCAAAAATTTTGTTTAGTCAAGCATGTTTCATTTGTCATAATTTATCTACCCACGGGGTTAGAAGTCAAATGAAGTCCGTTTGGTCACTCAATTTTGTATTCTCGGATTGTACCCAATTGCCCTACAATTGACCCTACAACGTACAAATGAGTTTTCTGTCATCGTAACGGACAACCAAACTTATTTGTTGAGGAAAAACTCTGAATTTTTCAATATTAAGGTGTTCGAGCAGTTAGTAGTGAAACGAAGTCTATTTGGTCACTCAAATCTTCGTATTCTCATATTGCACCCAAATTTGCCTCCAATTGAGCCTACAACGTACAAATGAGTATTCCATCTTTGTTAAGCACAACCAAACTTATTTGTTGGGAAAATATCTTGTATTTGTCATTATGAAGGTGTTCAAGTGGTTAGAAGTAAAATGAAGTCCATTTGGTCATTCAAATCCTCGTATTCTAGGATTGCACACAAGTTGGCCCCCAATTGAGCCTACAACGTACAAACGAGATTTCTATCTTCGTTAAGCACAACCAAACATATTAATTGAGGTCGACATCTTTAATTTATCATTATTTAGGTACCCACTCCGTTAGAAGTGAAGCGAAGTCCATTTCATCACTCAAATCCTCAAATTCTCGGATTCCACAAAAATTGGTCTCCAATAGAGCCTACAACGTACATTCGAGTTTTTTCTTCGTTAAACACAACAAACCATTTATGTATCCACTCGGGTAGAATACAAATGAAGTCAATTTGGTCACTCAAATCCTCGTATTCTCGGATTGAACCCAAATTGCCTTACAGTTTACCCTACAACATACAAACTAGTTTTTCGTCTTCGTTATGCACAACCAAACTTATTTATTGAGAAAAATCTTGAATTTTTCAATATTAAGGTGTTCGAGCGGTAAGTAGTCGAACGAAGTTCATATGGTCACTAGAATCTTCGTATTCTCATATTGCACCCAAATTTGCCTCCAATTGAGTGTACAACGTACAAGCGAGTTTTCCTTCTTAGTTATGCAAAACCAAACATTTGTGTTGGTCAAGCATGTCTCATTAGTCATTATTTAGGTACCCACGGGTTAGAAGTCACACGAAGTCCATTTGGTCACTCAAATCCTCGCATTCTCGGAATGCACCCAAATTGCCCTACAATTGGCACTACAACGTACAAATGAGTTTTCCGTCATCGTTAAGCACAACCAAACTTATTTGTTGATGAAAAACTCTTGAATTTTACAATATTAAGGTGTTCGAGCGGTTAGTAGTGAAACGAAGTCTATTTGGTCACACAAATCTTCGTATTCTCGTATTGCACCCAAATTTGCTTCCAATTGAGCCTACAACGTACAAATGAGTATTCCATCTTTGTTAAGCACAACCAAACTTATTTGTTGGGGACAATATCTTGTATTTGTCATTATGAAGGTGTTCAAGTGGTTAGAAGTAAAATGAAGTCCATTTGGTCATTCAAATCCTCGTATTCTAGGATTGCACCCAAGTTGGCCCCCAATTGAGCCTACAACGTACAAACGAGATTTCTATCTTCGTTAAGCACAACCAAACATATTAATTGAGGTCGACATCTTTAATTTATCATTATTTAGGTACCCACTCCGTTAGAAGTGAAACGAAGTCCATTTCGTCACTCAAATCCTCAAATTCTCGGATTCCACCCAAATTGGTCTCCAATAGAGCCTACAACGTACATTCGAGTTTTTTCTTCGTTAAACACAGCCAACCATTTTTGTAGGGTCAATCACGTCTCATTTTTGTTATTTATGTACCCACTCGGGTAGAATACAAATGAAGTTCATTTGATCACTCAAATCCTCGTATTCTCGGATTGAACCCAAGTTGCCCTACAGTTTACCCTACAACATGCAAACTAGTTTTTCGTCTTCGTTATGCACAACCAAACTTATTTTTGAGAAAAAACTCTTGAATTTTTAAATATTAAGGTGTTCGAGCGGTAAGTAGTCGAACGAAGTTCATATGGTCACTAGAATCTTCGTATTCTCATATTGCACCCAAATTTGCATCCAATTGAGTGTACGACGTACAAGCGAGTT
>QNQO01011402.1:0-14484 GCA_003290165.1 Berberis thunbergii | reverse complement strand
ACCGAAATTGGCCTCCAATTGAGTCTACAACGTCAAACGAGTTTTCCTTCTTAGTTATGCAAAACCAAAAATTTATGTTGGGTCAAGTATGTTTCATTTGTTTTTATTAGGCACCCATGGGGTTAGAACTCACACGAAGTCCATTTGGTCCTCAAATCCTCGCATTCTCGGAATGCACCCAAATTGGGCTACAATTGACCCTACAAACGTACAAATGAGTTTTCCGTCATCGTTAAGCACAACCAAACTTATTTTTTGAGGTAAAACTCTTGAATTGTCAATATTAAGGTGTTCAAGCAATTAGTAGTGAAAGGAAGTCCATTTGGTCATCAAAATCTTCGTATTCTCATATTGCACACACAAAATTTGCCTCCAATTGAGCCTACAACGTAAAAATGAGTATTCATCTTTGTTAAGCACAAAAAACTTATTTGTTGGAAACAACATCTTGTATTTGTCATTATGAAGGTTTTCAAAGTTGTTAGAAAAATGAAGTCCATTTGGTCATTCAAATCCTCGTATTCTTGGATTGCACCAAGTTGGCCCCCTTTGAGCCTACAACATACAAACGAGATTTCTATCTTCGTTAAGCACAACCAAACATTTTTATTAAGGTCAACATCTTTAATTTATCATTATTTAGGTACCACACTCCGTTAGAAGTGAAACGAAGTCCATTTCGTCACTCAAATCCTCAAATTCTCGGATTCCACCCAAATTGGTCTCCAATAGAGCCTACAACGTACGTTCGAGTTTTTATCTTCGTTAAACACAACCAAACATTTGTTGGGTCAATCATGCCTCATTCGTCATTATTTATGTACCCACTCGGTAGAATACAAATAAACTCCATTTGGTCATCAAATCCTCGTATTCTAGAATTTAACCCAAATTGCCCTACAGTTTACCCTACAACAGACAACGAGTTTTTCGTCTTCGTTATGTACAACCAAACTTATTTATTTAGAAAAACTCTTGAATTTTTCAATATTAAAGTGTTCGATGCGGTTAGTAGTCAAACTAAGTTCATATGGTCACTCAAATCTTCGTATTCTCATATTGCACCCAAATTTGCCACCAATTGAGTGTACAATGTACAAACGAGTTTTTCTTTTTAGTTTTGCACAACCAAACATTTGTGTTGGGTCAAGAATGTCTCATTAGTCATTATTTAGGTACCCATGGGGTTAGAGTCACACGAAGTCCATTTGGTCACTCGAATCCTCGCATTCTCGGAATGCACCCAAATTGCCCTACAATTGACACTACAACGTACAAATGAGTTTTCCGTCATCGTTAAGCACAACCAAACTTATTTGTTGAAGAAAAAGTCTTGAATTTTTCAATTAAGGTGTTCGAGCGGTTAGTAGTGAACGGAGTCCATTTGGTCACTCAAATCTTCGTATTCTCATATTGCACCAAATTTGCCTCCAATGAGTCTACAACGTACAAACGAGTTTTCCTTCTTCGTTAAGGCACACCAAAAATTTTGTTTTGTCAAGCATGTTTCATTTGTTGTTATTTATGTACCCACGGGGTTAGAATTCAAATGAAGTCCGTTTGGTCACTCAAATCCCTGTATTCTCGATTGTACCGAAACTGCCCTACAATTGACCTACAACGTACAAATGAGTTTTTCGTCATCGTTAAGCACAAACAAACTTATTTTTTGAGGAAAAACACTTTAATTTGTCAATATGAATGTGTTTGTGCCGATAGTAGTCAAACGAAGTCCTTATGGTCACTCAAATCTTCGTCTTCTCATATCGCACCGAAATTGGCCTCCAATTGAGTCTACAACGTACAAACGAGTTTTCCTTCTTAGTTATGCAAAACCAAAAATTTATGTTGGGTCAAGTATGTTTCATTTGTTTTTATTTAGGCACCCACGGGGTTAGAACTCACACGAAGTCCATTTGGTACCTCAAATCCTCGCATTCTCGGAATGCACCCCAAATTGGCCTACAATTGACCCTACAACGTACAAATGAGTTTTCCGTCATCGTTAAGCACAACCAAACTTATTTTTGAGGTAAAACTCTTGAATTTGTCAATATTAAGGTGTTCGAGCAGTTAGTAGTGAAAGGAAGTCCATTTGGTCACTCAATCTTCGGTATTCTCATATTGCACCCCAAATTTGCCTCCAATTGAAGTCTACAACGTAACAAATGAGTTTTCCTTCTTCGTTAAGCACAACCAAACATTTTTGTTTTGTCAAGCATGTTTCATTTGTCATAATTTATCTACCCACGGGGTTAGAAAGTCAAATGAAGTCCGTTTGGTCACTCAAATTTTTTGTATTCTCGGATTGTACCCAAATTGCCCTACAATTGACCCTACAACGTACAAATGAGTTTTCTTTCATCGTAACGGACAACCAAACTTATTTGTTGAGGAAAAACTCTTGAATTTTTTCAATATTAATCTGTTCGAGCGGTTAGTAGTGAAATGAAGTCTATTTGGTAACTCAAATCTTCGTATTCTCATATTGCACCCAAATTTGCCTCCAATTGAGCCTACAACGTACAAATTAGTATTCCATCTTTGTTAAGCACAACCAAACTTATTTGTTGGGGACAATATCTTGTATTGTCATTATGAAGGTGTTCAAGTGGTTAGAAGTAAAATGAAGTCCATTTGGTCATTCAAATCCTCGTATTCTAGGATTGCACCAAAGTGGCCCCCAATTGAGCCTACAACGTACAAACGAGATTTCTATCTCCCGTTAAGCACAACCAAACATATTAATTGCGGTCGACATCTTTAATTTATCATTATTTAGGTACCCACTCCATTAGAAGTGTAACGAAGTCCATTTCGTCACTCAAATTCTCGGATTCCACCCAAATTGGTCTCCAATCGAGCCCTACAACGTACATTCGAGTTTTTTTCTTTGTTTAAACACAACTAACCATTTTGTAGGGTCAATCATGTCTCATTTTTCGTTATTTTTGTACCCACTCGGGTAGAATACAAATGAAGTCCATTTGGTCACTCAAAATCCTCGTATTCTCGGATTGAACCCAAATTGCCCTACAGTGTACCCTACAACATACAAACGAGTTTTTCGTCTTCGTTATGCACAACCAAACTTATTTATTGAGAAAAACTCTTGAAATATTTCAATATTAAGGTGTTCGAGCGGTTAGTAGTCGAACAAAGTTCATATGGTCACTCAAATCTTCGTATTCTCATATTCCACCCAAATTTGCCTCAATTGAGTGTACAACGTACAAACGAGTTTTCCTTCTTAGTTATGCAAAACCAAACATTTGTGTTGGGTCAAGCATGTCTCATTATTCATTATTTAGGTACCCACGGGGTTAGAAGTCACACGACGTCCATTTGGTCGCTCAAATCCTCACATTCTCGGAATGCACCCAAATTGCCCTACAATTAACACTACAATGTACAAATGAGTTTTTCCGTCATCGTTAAGCACAACCAAACTTATTTATTGAGGAAAACTCATGAATTTGTCAATATTAAGGTGTTCGAGTGGTTAGTAGTGAAACGGAGTCCATTTGGTCACTCAAATCTTCGTATTCTCATATTGCAACCCAAATTTGCCACCAATTGTGTCTACAACGTACAAACGAGTTTTCCTTCTTCGTTAAGCACAACCAAACATTTTTGTTTAGTCAAGCATGTTTCATTTGTTGTGATTTATGTACCCAGTTGTTAGAAGTCAAATGAAGTCCGTTTGGTCACTCAAATCCCTGTATTCTCGAATTGTACCCAAATTGCCCTACAATTGACCCTACAACGTACAAATGAGTTTTCCATCATCGTTAAGCACAACCAAACTTATTTGTTGAGGAAAAACTCTTGAATTTGTCAATATTAAGGTGTTCGAGCGGTTAGTAGTGAAAGGAAGTCCATTTGGTCACTCAAATCTTCGTATTCTCATATTGCACCCAAATTTGCCTCCAATTGAGTCTAAAACGTACAAACGAGTTTTCCTTCTTCGTTAAGCACAACCAAACATTTTTGTTTAGTCAAGCATGTTTCATTTGTCGTAATTTAGGTACCCACGGGGTAGAAGTCAAATGAAGTCCGTTTGGTCACTCAAATCTCTGTATTCTCGGATTGTACCCAAATTGCCCTACAATTGACCTACAACGTACAAATAAGTTTTTTGTCATCGTAAAAGCACAACCAAACTTATTTGTTGAGGAAAAATCTTGAATTTTCAATATTAAGGTGTTCGAGCGGTTAGTAGTCAAACGAAGTTCATATGGTCACTCAAATCTTCGTATTCTAATATTGCAACCCAAATTTGCCTCCAATTGAGTGTACAACGTACAAACGAGTTTTCCTTCTTAGTTATTCACAACCAAACATTGTGTTGGGTCAAGCATGTCTCATTAGTCATTATTTAGGTACCCACGGGGTTAGAAGTCACACGAAGTCGATTTTGGTCACTCAAATCCTCGCATTCTCGGAATGCCACCCAAATGCCCTACAATTAACACTACAGTGTACAAATGAGTTTTCCATCATCGTTAAGCACAAACAAACTTATTTCTTGAGGAAAAACTCATGAATTTGTCAATATTAAGGTGTTCGAGTGGTTAGTAGTGAAACGGAGTCCATTTGGTCACTCAAATCTTCGTATTCTCATATTGCACCCAAATTTGCCACCAATTGTGTCTACAACGAACAAACGAATTTTCCTTCTTCGTTAAGCGCAACCAAAATTTTTTTTTTGTCAAGCATGTTTCATTTGTTGTGATTTATGTACCCACGTTGTTAGAAGTCAAATGAAGTCCGTTTGGTCACTCAAATCCCTGTATTCTCGAATTGTACCAAATTGCCCCAATTGACCCTACAACGTACAAATGAGTTTTCCATCATCGTTAAGCACAACCAAACTTATTTGTTGAGGAAAACTATTGAATTTGTCAATATTAAGGTGTTCGATCGGTAAGTAGTGAAAGGAAGTCCATTTGGTCACTCAAATCTCGTGTTCTCATATTGCACCGAAATTTACCTTTAATTGAGTCTACAACGTAACAAACGTGTTTCCTTCTTCGTTAAGCACAACCAAGCATTTTTTGTTTAGTCAAGCATGTTTCATTTGTCGTAATTTAGGTACCCACGGGTTAGAAGTCAAATGAAGACGGTTTGGTCACACAAATCCTTGTATTCTCGCATTGTACCCAAATTGCCCTACAATTGACCTACAACGTACAAATAAGTTTCTGTGATCATAAAGCACAAACCAAACTTATTTGTTGAGGAAAAACTCTTGAATTTTTCAATATTAAGGTGTTCGAGCGGTTAGTAGTCAAACGAAGTTCATATGGTCACTCAATTCTTCGTATTCTCATTTTGCACCCAAATTTGCCTCCAATTGAGTGTACAACGTACAAACGAGTTTTCCTTCTTAGTTATGCACAACCAAACATTTGTGTAGGGTCAAGCATGTCTCATTAGTCGATTATTTAGGTACCCACGTGGTTAGAAGTCACACGAAGTCCATTTTGGTCACTCAAATCCTTGCATTCTCGAATGCACCAAATTGCCCTACAATTAACACTACAATGTACAAATGAGTTTTCCGTCTCGTTAAGCACAACCAAACTTATTTATGAGGAAAAACTCATGAATTTTTCAATATTATGGTGTTCGAGCGGTTAGTAGTCAAAGAAGTTCATATGGTCACTCAAATCTTCGTATTCTAATATTGCACCCAAATTTGCCTCCAATTGAGTGTACAACGTACAAACGAGTTTTCCTTGTTTGTTATTCACAACCAAACATTTTTGTTGAGTCAAGCATGTCTCATTTAGTCGTTATTTAGGTACCCACGGGGTTAGAAGTCACTCGAAGTCCATATTGGTCACCTCAAATCCTCGCATTCTCGGAATGCACCCAAATTGCCCTACAAGTAACACAACAATGTACAATGAGTTTTTCCGTCATCGTTAAGCACAACCAAACTTATTTATTGAGGAAAAACTCATGAATTTTTCAATATTAAGGTGTTCGAGTGGTTAGTAGTGAAACGGAGTCCATTTGGTCACTCAAATCTTCGTATTCTCATATTGCACCCAAATTTGCCACCAATTGTGTCTACAACGTACAAACGAGTTTTCCTTCTTCGTTAAGCACAACCAAACATTTTTGTTTAGTCAAGCATGTTTCATTTGTTGTGATTTATCTACCCACGTTGTTAGAAGTCAAATGAAGTCCGTTTGGTCACTCAAATCCCTGTATTCTCGAATTGTACCCAAATTGCCCTACAATTGACCCTACAACGTACAAATGACTTTTCCATCATCGTTAAGCACAACCAAACTTATTTGTTGAGGAAAACTCTTGAATTTTCAATATTAAGGTGTTCGAGCGGTTAGTAGTGAAAGAAGTCCATTTGGTCATCTCAAATCTTCGTATTCTCATATTGCACCCAAATTTGCCTCTAATTGAGTCTACAACGTACAAACGAGTTTTCCTTCTTCGTTAAGCACAACCAAACATTTTGTTTAGTCAAGCATGTTTCATTTGTCGTAATTTAGGTACCCACGGGGTTAGAAGTCAAATGAAGTCCGTTTGGTCACTCAAATCTCAGTATTCTCGGATTGTACCCAAATTGCCCTACAATTGACCCTACAACGTACAAATAAGTTTTCTGTCATCGAAAGCACAAACCAAACTTATTTGTTGAGGAAAAACTCTTGAATTTTCAATATTAAGGTGTTCGAGCGGTTAGTAGTCAAACGAAGTTCATATGGTCACTCAAATCTTCGTATTCTAATATTGCACCCAAATTTGCCTCCAATTGAGTGTACAACGTACAAACGAGTTTTCCTTCTTAGTTATTCACAACCAAACATTTGTGTTGGGTCAAGCATGTCTCATTAGTCGTTATTTAGGTACCCACGGGTTAGAAGTCACACGAAGTCCATTTGGTTCACTCAAATCCTCGCATTCTCGGAATGCACCCAAATTGCCCTTCAATTAACACTACAATGTACAAATGTGTTTTCCGTCATCGTTAAGCACAACCAAAACTTATTTATTGAGGAAAAACTCATGAATTTTTCAATATTAAGGTGTTCGAGTGGTTAGTAGTGAAACGGAGTCCATTTGGTCACTCAAATCTTCGTATTATCATATTGTACCCAAATTTGCCACCAATTGTGTCTACAACGTTCAAACGAGTTTTCCTTCTTCGTTAAGCACAACCAAAAAATTTTTGTTTAGTCAACATTATTTAATTTGTTGTGATTAATTGTACCCACATTGTTAGAAGTTCAAATGAAGTCCTTTTGGTCACTCAAATCCCTATATTCTCGAATTGTACCCAAATTGCCATTCAATTCACCCTACAGCGTACAAACGAGTTTTCAATCTTCGTTAAGCACAACCAAACATTTTTGTTTAGTCAAGCTGTTTCATTTGTTGTGATTTATGTACCCACGTTGTTAGAAGTCAAATTGAAGTCCGTTTGGTCACTCAAATCCTTGTATTCTCGAATTGTACCCAAATTGCCCTTCAATTGACCCTACAACGTACAAATGGGTTTTCCATCATCGTTACGCACAACCAAACTTATTTGTTTGGGGAAAAGCTTTTGAAATTTGTCAATATTAAGGTGTTCGAGCGGTTAGTTTGTGAAAGGAAGTCCATTTGGTCACTCAAATCCTCACATTCTCGGAATGCACCCAAATTGCCCTACAATTAACACTACAATGTACAAATGTGTTTTCCGTCATCGTTAAGCACAACCAAACTTATTTATTGAGGAAAACTCATGAATTTTTCAATATTAAGGTGTTCGAGTGGTTAGTATGAAACGGAGTCCATTATGGTCACACAAATCTTCGTATTACCATATTGCACCCAAAATTTGCCACCAATTGTGTCTACAACGTACAAACGAGTTTTCCATCTTCTTAAGCACAACCAAAAATTTTTGTTTAGTCAAACATATTTAATTTGTTTGTGATTTATGTACTCACGTTGTTAGAAGTCAAATGAAGTCCGTTTGGTCACTCAAATCCCAGATTCCTCGAATTGTACCCAAATTGCCCTTCAATTGACCCTACAACGTACAAACGAGTTTTCCATCTTCGTTAAGCACAACCAAACATTTTTGTTTAGTCAAGCATGTTAAATTTGTTGTGATTATGTACCCACGTTGTTAGAAGTCAAATGAAGTCCGTTTGTCATTCAAATCCTTGTATTATCGAATTGTACCCAAATTACCCTTCAATTACCCTACAACGCACAAATGAGTTTTCCATCATCGTTAGGCACAACCAAACTTATTTGTTGAGGAAAAACTCTTGAATTTGTCAATATTAAGGTGATCGAGCGGTTAGTAGTGAAACGGAGCCCATTTGGTCACTCAAATCTTCGTATTCTCATATTGCACCAAATTTGCATCCAATTGAGTCTACAACGTACAAACGAGTTTTCCTTCTTCGTTAAGCACAACCAAACATTTTTTTTTAGTCAAGCATGTTTCATTTGTTGTGATTTATGCACCCATGGGGTTAGAAGTAAAATGAAGTCCGTTTGGTCACTCAAATCCCCGTATTCTCGGATTGTAACGAAATTGCCTTAATTGAACCTAGAACGTACAAATGAGTTTTCGTCATCGTTAAGCACAACCAAAATTATTTGTTGATAAAAACTCTTTAATTTTCAATATTAATGTGTTTGTGCCGACAGTAGTCAAACGAAGTCCTTATGGTCACTCAAATCTTCGTCTTCTCATATCGCACCGAAATTTGCTCCAATTGAGTCTACAACGTACAAACGAGTTTTCCTTCTTTGTTATGCAAAAACAAACATTTGTGTGGGTCAAGAATGTTTCATCTTGTTTTTATTTAGGCACACCACGGGGTTAGAACTCAAGCACGAAGTCCATTTGGTCCCTCAAATCCTCGCATTTCTCGGAATGCACCCCAAATTGGCCTACAATTGAACCCTAACAACGTACAATGAGTTTTCCGTCATCGTTAAGCACAACCAAATTTATTTGTTGAGGAAAAAACTCTTGAATTTGTCAATATTAAGGTGTTCGAGCGTTAGTAGTGAAACGGAGTCCATTTGGTCACTCAAATTTTCGTATTCTCATATTGCACCCAAATTTTCCCTCCAATTGAGTCTACAACGTACAAACGAGTTTTCCTTCTTCGTTAAGCACAACCAAAATTTGTTTATTCAAGCATGTTTTATTTTTTGTGATTTATGTACCCACAGGGTTATAAGTCAAATGAAGTCTGTTTGGTCACTCAAATCCCTGTATTCTCGGATTGTACCGAAATTGCCCTACAATTGACCCTACAACGTACAAATGAGTTTTTCATCATCGTTAAGCACAACCAAACTTATTTGTTGGGGAAAAACTCTTTTATTTGTCAAATATTAAATTGTTTGATTGGATAGTAGCTAAACAAGTCCTTATGGTCACTCAAATCTTCGTATTTCTCACATCGCACCGAAATTGGACTCCAATTGAGTCTACAACGTACAAACGAGTTTCCTTCTCAGTTATGCACAACCAAACATTTGTGTTGGGTCAAGTATGTTTCATTTGTTTTATTTAGGAATCCACAGGGTTAGAAGTCACACGAAGTCCATTTGGTCCCTGAAATCCTCGCATTCTCGGAATGCACCCAAATTGCCCTACAACGTACAAATGAGTTTTCCGTCATCGTTAAGCACAACCAAACTTATTTGTTGAAGAAAAATCTTGAATTTGTTCAATATTATGGTGTTCGAGCGGTTACTAGTGAAAGAAAGTCCATTTGGTCACTCAAATCTTCGTATTCTCCTATTGTACCCAAATTTGCCTCCAATTGAGTCTACAACGTACAAACGAGTTTTCCTTCTTAGTATGCAAAACCAAACATTTGTGTCGGGTCAAGTATGTTCATTGTTTTATTTAGGCACATACGGGGTTAGAACTCACACGAAGTCCATTTGTCCCTCAAATCCTTTCATTCTCGGAATGCACCCAAATTGGCCTACAATTGACCCTACAACGTACAAATGAGTTTTCCGTCATCGTTAAGCACAACCAAACTTATTTTTTGAGGAAAAACTCTTGAATTTGTCAATATTAATGTGTTTCAAGCAGTTAGTAGTGAAAGGAAGTCCATTTGGTCACTCAAATCTTCGTATTCTCATATTGCACCCAAATTTCCCTCCAATTGAGTCTACAACGTACAAACGAGTTTTCCTTCTTCGTTAAGAACAACCAAACATTTTTGTTTAGTCAAGCATGTTTCATTTGTCATAATTATCTACCCACGCGGTTAGAAGTCAAATGAAGTCTGTTTGGTCACTCAAATTTTCTGTATTCTCGGATTGTACCAAATTGCCCATACAATTTGACCCTACAAACGTACAAATGAGTTTTCTGTCATCGTAACGGACAACCAAACTTATTTGTTGAGGAAAAACTCTGAATTTTTCATATAAGGTGTTCGAGCGGTTAATAGTGAAACGTTGTCTATATTGGTCACTCAAATCTTCGTATTCTCATATTGCCACCCAAATTTGCCTCCAATTGAGCCTACAACGTACAAATGAGTATTCCATCTTTGTTAAGCACAACCAAACTTATTTGTTGGGGACAATATCTTGTATTTGTCATTATGAAGGTGTTCAAGTGGTTAGAAGTAAAATGAAGTCCATTTGGTCATTCAAATCCTCGTATTCTAGGATTGCACCCAAGTTGGCCCCCAATGAGCCTAACAACGTACAAACGAGATTTCTATCTTCGTTAAGCACAACCAAACATATTAATTGTGGTCGACATCTTTAATTTATCATTATTTAGGTACCCACTCCGTTAGAAGTGAAGCGAAGTCCATTTCATCACTCAAATCCTCAAATTCTCGGATTCCACCAAATTGGTCTCCAATAGAGCCTACAACGTACATTCGAGTTTTTTCTTCGTTAAACACAACCAACCATTTTTGTAGTTCATCATGTTCATTTGTCGTTATATATACCCACTGGGTAGAATACAAATGAAGTCATTTGGTCACTCAAATCCTCGTATTCTCGGATTGAACCCAAATTGCCCTACAGTTTACCCTACAACATACAAACGAGTTTTTCGTCTTCGTTATGCACAACCAAACTTATTTATTGAGAAAAAACTCTTGAATTTTTCAATATTAAGGTGTTAAAGCGGTTAATAGTCGAGACGAGTTCATATGGTTACTCAAATCTTCGTATTCTCATATTGCACCAAATTTGCTCCAATTGAGTGTACAACGTACAAACGAGTTTTCCTTCTTAGTTTATGCACAACCAAACATTTGTGTTGGGTCAAGCATGTCTCATTAGTCATTATTTAGGTAACCATGGGTTAGAAGTCACACGAAGTCCATTTGGTCCTCGAAATCCTCGCATTTCTCGGATGCACCCAAATTGCCCTTACAATTGACACTACAACGTATCAATATGAGTTTTTCGTCATCGTTAAGCACAACCAAACTTATTTGTTGATAAAAACTCTTGAATTTTACAATATTAAGGTGTTCGAGCGGTTAGTAGTGAACGGAGTCTATTTGGTCACCAAATCTTCGTATTCTCGATTTGCACCCAAATTTGCCTCCAATTGAGCCTACAACGTACAAATGAGTATTCCATCTTTGTTAAGTACAACCAAACTTATTTGTTGGGGACAATATCTTGTATTTGTCATTATGAAGGTGTTCAAGTGGTTAGAAGTAAATGAAGTCCATTTGGTCATTCAAATCCTCGTATTCTAGGATTGCACCAAGTTGGCCCCCAATTGAGCCTACAACGTACAAACGAGATTTCTATCTTCGTTAAGCACAACCAAACATTTAATTGAGGTCGACATCTTTAATTTATCATTATTTAGGTACCCACTCCTTAGAAGTGAACGAAGTCCATTTCGCACTCAAATCCTCAAATTCTCGGATTCCACCAAATTGGTCTCCAATAGAGCCTACAACGTACATTCGAGTTTTTTTCTTTGTTAAACCAACCAACCATTTTTGTAGGGTCAATCAGTCTCATTTGTCGTTATTTATGTACCCACTCGGGTAGAATACAAATGAAGTCATTTGTCACTCAAATCCTCGTATTTCGGATTGAACCCAAGTTGCCCTACAGTTTACCTTACAACATCAAACTAGTTTTTCGTCTTTGTTATGCACAACCAAACTTATTTATGAGAAAAAACTCTTGAATTTTTAATATTAAGGTGTTCGAAGCGGTTAAGTAGTCAACGAAGTTCATATGGTCACTAAATCTTCGTATTCTCATATTGCACCCAAATTTGCCTCCAATTGAGTGTACAACGTACAACGAGTTTTCCTTCTTATTATGCAAAACCAAACATTTGTGTTGGGTCAAGCATGTCTCATTAGTCATTATTTAGGTACCATGGGGTTAGAAGTCACTGAAGTCCATTTGGTCACTCGAATCCTCGCATTCTCGAATGCACCCAAATTGCCTACAATTGACACTACACGTACAAATGAGTTTTCCGTCATCGTTAAGCCAACCAAACTTATTTGTTGAATAAAATCTTGAATTTTCAATATTAAGGTGTCGGGCGGTTAGTAGTGAAACGGAGTCCATTTGGTCACTCAAATCTTCGTATTCTCATATTGCACCCAAATTTGCCTCAATTGGTCTACAACGTACAAACAGTTTTCCTTCTTCGTTAAGCACAACCAAACATTTTTGTTTAGTCAAGATGTTTCATTTGTTGTGATTTATGTACCCACGGGGTTAGAATCAAATGAAGTCCGTTTGGTCACTCAAATCCCTGTATTCTTGGATTGTACCAAATTGCCCTACAATTGACCCTACAACGTACAAATGAGTTTTCCGTTATCTTAAGCACAACCAAACTTATTTTTGAGGAAAACTCTTTGAATTTGTCAATATGAATGTGTTTGTGCCGATAGTAGTCAAACGAAGTCCTTATGGTCACTAAATCTTCGTCTTCTCATATCGCACCGAAATTGGCCTCCAATTGAGTCTACAACGTACAAACGAGTTTTCCTTCTTAGTTATGCAAAACCAAACATTTGTGTTTGAGTCAAGTATGTTTCATTTGTTTTTATTTAGGCACCACGGGGTTAGAACTCACACGAAGTCCATTTGGTCCTCAAATCCTCGCATTCTCGGAATGCACCAAATTGGCCTACAATTGACCTACAACGTACAAATGAGTTTTCCGTCATCGTTAAGCACAACCAAACTTATTTTTGATAAAAAACTCTTGATTTGTCAATATTAAGGTGTTCGAGCAGTTAGTAGTGAAAGGAAGTCCATTTGGTCACTCAAATCTTCGTATTCTCATATGCACCAAAATTTCCTCCAATTAGTCTACAACGTACAAACGAGTTTTCCTTCTTCGTTAAGCACAACCAAAAATTTTTGTTTAGTCAAGCATGTTTCATTTGTCATAATTTATCTACCCACGGGGTTAGAAGTCAAATGAAGTCGTTTGGTCACTCAAATTTTGTATTCTCGGATTGTACCCAAATTGCCCTACAATTGACCTACAACGTACAAATGAGTTTTCTGTCATCGTAACGGACAACCAAACTTATTTGTTGAGGAAAAACTCTTGAATTTTTCAATATTAAGGTGTTCGAGCAGTTAGTAGTGAAACGAAGTCTATTTGGTCACTCAAATCTTCGTATTCTCATATGCACCATATTTGCCTCCAATTGAGCCTACAACGTACAAATGAGTATTCCATCTTTGTTAAGAACAACCAAACTTATTTGTTGGGGAAAATATCTTGTATTTTTCATTATGAAGGTGTTCAAGTGGTTAGAAGTAAAATGAAGTCATTTGGTCATTCAAATCCTCGTATTCTAGGATAGCACACAAGTTGGCCCCCAATTGAGCCTACAACGTACAACGAGATTTCTATCTTCGTTAACACAACCAAACATGTTAATTGAGGTCGACATCTTTAATTTATCATTATTTAGGTACCCACTCCGTTAGAAGTGAAGCGAAGTCCATTTCAGCACTCAATCCTCAAATTCTCGGATTCCCACAAAATTGGTCTCCAATAGAGCCTACAACGTACATTCGAGTTTTTTTCTTTGTTAACACATCAACCAATCCTCATTATGCGTTATTTAGTCCACTCGGGTAGAATACAAATGAAGTCATTTGGTCACTCAAATCCTCGTATTCTCGGATTGAACCCAAATTGCCCTACAGTTTACCTACAACATACAAACTAGTTTTTCGTCTTCGTTATGCACAACCAAACTTATTTATTGAGAAAAAATCTTGAATTTTTCAATATTAAGGTGTTCGAGCGTTAGTAGTCGAACGAAGTTCATATGGTTACTCAAATCTTCGAATTCTCGTACTGCACCCAAATTTGCCTCCAATTGAGTGTACAACGTACAAGCGAGTTTTCCTTCTTAGTTATGCAAAACCAAACATTTGTGTTGGGTCAAGCATGTCTCATTAGTCATTATTTAGGTACCCACGGGGTTAGAA
>QNQO01011401.1:0-39742 GCA_003290165.1 Berberis thunbergii | reverse complement strand
TATCACTACTTCCCTTCTCTTAGTTTTCCTGAGCCTGAGTTGCATTAGTATTAGCATCACTTTCCTCTTCTAACATGTCTGCAGTTGCATTAGCATGCTGCACTTTTCACTTATATTCAGCTGGATTGTTTTATTCACTGGTGTTAGCTGCCCATTACATTAAGTCCCCACTTCTCCAACAACAATTATTTCTTTCCCAATAGGACTAAAGTCTATGATCTGATTTTCAGTACTCTTTCTCATGTTCATCTACTACTAAGCTCTCAAATATGTTGTTTGGTCTTTGTTTTCGCATATTGTTCCTTCCTAGCACAAGTTGATTTAAAAGCCCGTTGGAGTTGTTAATGCTACCATGTTGTGTTTTGCCCTTTCCTTGGGTATACTTTTCATCCATCCTTTATACTTCCTTCCTCTTACTTTTTTTGGTCATTTATACTTTGTTTTTGCTAGTTTTTGTCATTCCTTCTAGGCCTCCATGTCTGGATTGTCAGTTTCTATTCCACCCACATCTATTACTAGTATGTGATCTCAAATGTACCTTTTTTTTTCTTTTTTTTTTCATTTTCTAGAATAGCATCTCTAAATACTGAGACAGGGAGTTTTCGATCAATAAAGAAACCTACCAGGTAACAGCTCCGATCTCCATACCTTCTTGCGCAGCTTCATCGGGAGGTGCCTACTCCTGCATTTGTAGTTGGGTCCGAAAAACTCCATTTTGGCACCACTAACAGAGCCTATTCCCTTGGGAGAATAGTCTCTCTGTTGATGTCTCCTTCAACAGATTCATCTCGCACTTCTGACTCCTTTGTTAGCTCGCTCGTCTTCCCTAATAATGGAAACTCATCAGTGCTTTTTATTGTTTGCCATATAATCTACGTTTCCAACAGTTCTTGTTCCATCAGATTGAATAAGAGGTTAAGAAATACCTCCCCCGACACGATCCATGGCCAGAGAAGAAAGGAGATCTCACAGTCCAAGCGTAGTCTACCGTCCTCTCTAGGTTTCCTACACTACGGCGACTAGTATCATGCGTAGCAACTCAAACACACAAATCATATGAACTCTACGGCTGGACTTTGGATGAATCAATGCATATTCAGCGATTATAGTTTCTGCGCAATTACAGGATTTGACTTGATCGATGTACTAAGTTTTTTTTTAATATTGGTAGCAGTATAAAAATATACAACAGAGACAAAGGCCAAAATTAGGCAGAAGAGTATCAGTTAACATGTAGCACAAAACCAAGTTAACAGTATATGGCGGGTAAAATAAAATCTGCCAAATGAAAGTAGCTTGATAGTATGGAACCAAAGGTTTGACTTGTTTGCTGGTAGATACATTCATGATAAAGTACAGATAGACTAATAAACTGTTGTGATCTTTGAGCTTTGCATTTTGTAACTCCCTAGGATAAAATTATGTATCGTCTTCGGGATACAATAAACACTAAATGCAATTTGATCAGGATAGTCATAGTACACACCTCAATCACAACAAATAAGAAACATAATCTGTTCTCCCCACTTTAGTATTCATCAAGGTAAGAATACACAAAATTTGATTTTTCACTCATGTCGTAAACTGGCAGGGAACTCCTCTAATCTTAATTGGGTGGCCTTACAATGCAAGTACATATCTTAAAACTGAAATTGTTACTCCAAAATCCATCAACCATGAAATTCAGAAAGGATATCAACATCCTTAATACATCGAGTGAACTCTTTGGTGTATATAAGTAGAGTTCTGTCACAAAAGTTGCAGCTTTACAACTTACAGATGGCAACTGAAGAATTGTTTTTGAATCTATACTTACATCATTGTTTTATGGGCAGTAATGTGCATTGTCGTACCGCCTGAGAGTGTAGCAATTGAATTCATGAAACGCCTACTCAACATTATGCTCGTGTCCAATATGTAGACTACTCCAGAGTGAAGTCTTCAAGCCATATCAACACCTCATTCCTCTTCATTGTGAAACAAACACATGGAAATAAATTGTTAAGAAAATAAAAACTGAAGTTGAACAGTATAGAACATCAACACATTAGCCAGAGCCTTCCTTGATATCGATTTATAAACCCAAAGGGGGATAAGCTTACCATTATGAAATTCTTTGTGCGTGGATCATTGTAACGAGCAAGCATGCTACCTTCTTTAAGTTTGAGACCATCTTTAAGAAGTGCGGAACGTAGTGCCTTCTCTTTCTCGCGCACAACATCCTCAGTGGGTTTTCCACTGAACTTCAATACTGCAGCAATGCCTCCTTCCACCTTTCTTAAGCTAAGTTTTTCTTGGGTGGGATCTGGTAAACTGATGCATATTAAGCAGAGTTAAAGCTCAAACGTACAAGATTTGCATTTTCATTCATTAGTACTTGTACATTCTTAAATTATTGTATATTTTGATTATCATGCACTGTACTTACCAATGAAACCTTTCTAACAAGTAGCAAGCTCACCTGCTCAAGTCTTTCTCTTGAGGCAGAACAATTTGAATGGAAACCTTGGATTGTTCATTATCGAATGCCTGAGTGAAGACTGGAGTTGTCATTGGGATTTCTCTGATGAGGAATTCTTCCCAAATATGTATCTAGACAAAGACACAAATTTTCGGATCAAATCTAAGGCAAAACAACGATATAATACCTAACTAATCTACAATGAAAAAACACTCACCCAGCAACATCATTGAAACCCGTTGATCCTGACAATTTATTTCCTTCAGTCTCTATAACGACAAACGGAGAGTACTTCCTTACCTGTCATTGGATCAGAAAGCCTGATAAAGCCGTGAAATCTATTTAACTTAACTAACATTTGCGGGGAAAATACCTCATAATTTTCCGTTCTTTTCAGTATTTGATACTTGGGCGTTTCCAAGTCTGGGGTCTTGTAAATACGTAACTAGAAAGATTGTCAACAATTTATGTTAGACATCAATGACAACAGAAACACTGAAGTTTAGTCCACCCCCTTCAAAAAAAATGTTACCTGCTTCATAACATCTAATAGACCTTCCAGTGAAAAATAATCATTATTCTTTATGGAATCCCAGATGTCCTACAACACAATTAAAAAAAATCAGTATAACAGACATATTAAGTAGTTATAGTAAGATATTTCTGATTCATTTGAAGACTTACCACATGGCTGCAAAACTTTTGTGTTTCTGGGTTAATGCCCATAATAGAGAGCCCGGTGAAGATCAACTCTGGTTTCCAAGGTAGAAGCATGAACTTCATAACCATTGTCCATCTCGTTGTAATTTCGTAAGGTCCTGTCTATAACATCAGTCAATTGGAGAAGCCAAACCAGAGGCAAGTGAGATTGTTATGATGTAATTATGTACTGAAGCATACAACACAAAACGCGTCAACCTTTCATTATCAGTTGGAACTCTAAGCCAACATGGAGTTTATATGGTACACTTAGAGTTTTGCTAGATATTTACTTTGATTCACTATGCTAAAATTGTATCAAGTTGCACAATATGTTGCAATCACACAACAATGGAGTTGTCTTTTTTTTCTTTTTCTTTTTCTTAAAAAGAGTAATGCTATGCCTGCCTGGATTACCTATCTAGAAAATCACCTTGATCCGTGCCTTTAGTGACATATGGAGATGTGTGACAATACAAGTTCCTAGACATATCACACATTTAAACAACCAAAATCTTGATGCATAACTTATGGCCTAGATTAAGTCGATGTTCTTGCTAGAGTACCATGGTGGTCCTTTATGGTTCATTTCAAGCTGAAAAGGATTTGAAAGCTAATTGCTTAATCTGTATGGCTACATTCCATCACAGTACTTCTAAATTCGTTTGGTCTCCATCATTGGTAGCTTAACACCCGATGGTTGCCCTCTCATCATTGGTAGCTTCACTCTCTTATCAATACTCAAACAAACCGCGCCCATACTAAATATGATGCCATTTTACTGTAACCTCTAGACAGTCACCCCTTTCCTATAATGAAAGTTTGGCATGGGGCGTGACTCTAATACCAAATGTTAAGAATCATCCAAAACTCCTCAGAACCTTGTTAACTAGCATTGTAGCGCAATTGAAAGATTTTGCCGAGAATTCTGTCACCATATTATGACTTTTCAGATGTCATAATTGCCTCTAGTAACAATACTATTATTTAAAGTTTCCATTGCTTCCATCTATTGGATTTTCAAGCAATAATTACTATTGTTGGTAAGCTTTGTTCAAGAACTTTTACAATTTGTAATTATATACATAAGTGTCATTTCATTTGCAAATGAAGAGGGCAAACCTACATAATTGTATATACAGAAAGTAAACAAGCATTAGCTAGCCAATAATGTAAGACATAAAACAAAAAACAAAAATAACATCATGGATAATAGATAGAAGACTAGAGAGGTACCTGTTTCACAGAGTGCAACTGAAAATCAGGTCTGAAAAGTCCCTTCAAGAGCTGAACGTTAAACAGATACCCACTAATGGTATCATGCTTAGTAATAGGATCCCGAAACTTGACCTGTTCATCATACATCGTCCTATCGATACCTTGGTCATCAAAAAGATGAGGAAGATCCTCATACAAAAACTCCACCAACTTGTTCACATCTACCGTTGATTTCGGTGGGCTTTGGTTCACTCCTACACTCAGTCTTACTGCCCATTTTGAAACTCCTTCATTTCTTCTAATGCTTATGTTAGCATTTCTGGACAGTTTTGATGGTGGGAAAGAAATTCCACCGGGGTTCGGGGAGTGGTACATCGGAAACTGACACACAGGTCAATAGTTGGCCGGAAAGTTTGGGAGGAAATACGTGTGGCCATGCTGTGTGTGTAGAACTGTGTGAGTCTCTGCTAAGAGCTCTCTGCATTGTTTTGTTTGGAATGTAAAAAAATTGCAAATGTGTGCAAAGCTTAGCCAATGAGATGACTGGCTGGTGTTTATTTGTTTCCAAGTGGATTTTCTACTTCTTAGAGTCACATTACTAAACCACTTTGTATCAACAATACATGACACGTGGGAGACTCTTTCAAAATCTTTGGATATTTTTCGCCTAAATGCAAATTACATTGAAACACAAATCTAAGGGTGTGTTTGGTTGCATGGAATTCTATGTCATGAGAATTCATGAGAGAACCCCTATATTTTTAGCTAAATTGATATATCACTCCACATCCACCATTTGATTTAGGGACTGCTAAAACATGGGCGTTAGTAGTGGAAAACCAATACTAGTATAGGAGTGCTTTTGCTGCCAGTAAGCTGCCTGGATGCAAGCAGGATCGCACTAGGATGCTTACAATGCAATAGGAAGACTGACTGAGTGGAGACATCAAACCAAGATGGAGTACCTAACCACACTCATGGGGCTAACCTGATCAGCATATCCTATTTGATGTACATTGTACATGAATACAAGTCCAGTATTCAATTCACCAGAGGTTAGGGATAGTCCAATAATGTTACTTGCCATGGGCCTCCATGCCCACTTATAAGGTCAGAGTGCGAGAGTACCTAATTGTGCAGGTTTGTCTCCAATCCTCTGGCTTTCACCAGCAAGGGCATAACAGAGTACAAGAGGTTCCAAGAAAAACTCTTAGTTTCATCTCTTTAATCTTAGTTAGAGGCTAGAATAGCGCAAAATGGGGTTGATTTGCAGATTCCACTATATTCCATAAAATAATGCTTCACTGTAGAACTAGCAACAGACCAAAACCAAAGCTACAACTTCTACAACGCAAGGGCCTCAACTCAAGTGCCCGTAATTCAGATGTCCATACCTATAACACAACAAAGACGATCATAAATGCTGCAAAACTCTCTAAATAAGACTCGCATATGCCCTTGACACAAACATCGAAATTCTATAGTATCATTCGACATCTCAGATGCAGAAAGCATCTGCTCAGTTTGGTCTTTGGAAATGACTGCAACTCTTCACTGACCATACTCGTGTATTAGTGCTTTCATTTATTTGGAACAGATACGCAATCAAGTAGTTTACTGCAAGGGAAATGATCTACTGAATAGTCTGGGCGCCTTCATTGGCATTGAATAACATTTACAAAAGAAAGAATATTCATAGCCAACTGTACGATCAAAGTCTCATCAAATTGCAGAAAAAACACATGCAGATTCCAAATCCAAAACTATAGTAAACACATCTGGTAAATTACAATGAGAAAGACACTGACAAACCACGCATCACAAATGCACCCATTACACACCTCTGTTAAAATGTACAATTATATGGTATTTTCCACCCCCCTTCAGTGGAAAACAACAATTACCATTCACACAAACATTATCTAATCATAGTAAACCTCACAAAAAAATAAAATGAGAAACAAAGAAAAAATAAGAATACATGGGGGGAGCTCCAAAAACCTAGAGACTCACGATCTGGCTCCTAAGCTAACACATCAAAATACCCGGGGAGGAAACGTAATTTTGCCCCCTCCCAAGGAAAATTAAACAAGAAAAAAATGAAAAAGAAGAGAAAAACTAGCCCAAAAAAGAAAAGAAAAAAAAAAACTTGTAACACTACTTGTAAGTGATTTGAAGTAGGTTTTACTACTGTTTCTGCAAGCTCTGATTATGGTCCACTGAGGATAGGAGTCTAGTTATAACGGTAATAGAGCTGCAAGTAGCGCTTTCGGACATTCCTCGTGTGGAAGATGGCCACACCCAGAAACTGCAACTAACCTCTGTAGCAAAATCAGATAAAGAATTAGGTTTATCCAAATTTTCAGTTTACTAAGAAATCTACGGTGCAGAAAATTTTTAAAATAAAAATAAATGAAGCAAATTAAATGCATGGTGCATTACATGAGCTTAGTAATTTTGTAATCTATAACCTTTTACAATTGTTTTCAAATTGTGGAGAATTTCTATTATTAGGCGGGATAACACTCATATTTAGTTGGCTTGCGTTAAATAAAGAAACAACTTGTTCTCTAAGACATCCCTCCTCAATGTATGAAGTTACAGTTTTAAGCCTCACTAGTGGCAGACATGACTAGGCGGCTATACTTGTGTAATTCATTTATATGGTTCGATGAGCCAATAGCGTTGTTCACCTTTCTCAGAAATTAACAAAAAAATAATTTAAAAATGACGAAAAGAAACAAGTATTTTCATATCGAGCCATGACTTTTCATCAGCATGGTACCAAAAAAGCATTTGGCGTACAAAGGTGTAGAAAGGAAGGGCTCAATTTGCAAACCATTTTATATTTAAACTGAACTGTAATCATATCCACCTATATGATTTAGTTTAAAATAGATTAGATCCATAAAATGTTTTCTTAATAAATGTGAAAACGTTAAGGCTTCACATTTATACAAATATCATGGGTTTTTTCATGAAATTGACGAGACAAAACAGCTGCGAGCATGATGGAATCCTCTGCTTATGATTTATTACAGCACATTTGGTCACGAGATTGATCCCCCGTGCATTTGGACATAAGATCAATCGGACATCTTCAGTGGCCAACTGCCCATAGATTAATTCACTGCACAACTTTTTAAATAAGTGTAACAAAAGAAACCTTTAATGGTGCAGCTTACTTATTTATGAAACTAAGCAGCTCAGTCAATGGCCTATGATTATATTTTAAAGAGTCTAGACTGTCTACAGCCAGGAGGAGAATTCAAACACAAAGTTTTCAACATCAAATTCACACCAAATCTGCCCGACAGATAACCAAAGGTGAGAATCACCTCGAGCAATGTTAGCAGGTATCTGGATCATTTAGAAGGAGAGAAACAATAGTCTTCAAAGGGTTCAAGAAGGATGACATCAAAGCTTTGGTTTGGAATTGGGGAAACATCTGGGACAAGATTAATGGCTTAGACTTTCATATTTGTACTTTTTACTCGGAGAATCTTATCAGATTGTAATAGCTCTATTTGTGTGTCTGTTCTCTGTTTTGTGACTCCCTCAGTGACAATTTATTTTCTAATGTAAGGATGTTTGCCTAGCAGAGAATAAAAAAATAAAATGTCTCATCTACTCTTTCATATGAGAGAGATCCTGAAAATATGACATGTTTCTGATGGCTTGTGACTGGGGAAATAGGAAGTGTTAAGTGTGGACTGTATGTGGTACTGAAAATTAATTATTGGATCATATCATTCAGTTTACCAATACTACATTATAGAGGATCAAATCATTCTTGGATGCTAGAAATTAAAGTAATAGAAATATTATTACAATTTAAATTGCGGAAAATTCAATCGAATAATAAAGTGAAGAACTTACAGAATTTACAAGCTTTGAAGCCATAACATGTGCAGATTTTAGAGATACAAGGGCATCCTCAGCACCTGCAACGACCAAAACCGGCAAGTCTTCCACCGATTTCAATAAGGCTGCAACATTTTGTGCAGAGAGGACTGTTTCATATGAGAGTCTACCTATTTCATGAAGTGCTTCATCCCAACCTTCTATGCATAACGGCCCTGGTTGCACAAGATACACATCTTAACAACAAAGCAAACTAGATCCAAAAAATATATTTATTCAAAATTGAAAACTCTCCCAGAAAAATTATTTATTCCAAAAACATGCGTAGACTTATTATTCTAAATCCCTTTCAATTTCACAATCAATAGATCTATCATTTCGAAGGAAGCAGTGCATAAGAATATACCTTATAGAGATTCAAAACCTCCGTGGTAAGCTTGGTAGCATCATACCACGCTCGCCGATTAACTACTTGAGTAATCTCAGTGCGTAGCAGTGGGCGGACCAAGTGCTTCTTCCCCAGGGAAGTACGTTAATAGAATTCTTGCAAAAGCAGGTACAACTTCTCTTGACAAGCTGACACTGACCAATACCACTCCCTTAATTTCTAACTGCAAAATGTGATATCAAGCATAACATTAGCTTCAAAAATCCACCTTCCACTAAACAGACCAGGCTGTTTGTGCAAATAATTTCTAATTTCTCCTAATCCTACAAGTTCAATATAATTTTGCTAGAGGCAAAAGAAGAAAGGGGATGCATCAGCATGTTTGGTGCAACACTAATACAAATTATCCCAGTGAATATATCCTAAAAACCTTACATGATTTGAATCTGTACATGTCCGAGCTCTTTGTGCAGCCAGTAGAGCAAGTAAGCCTCCGTCATCATGACCAACAAGTATCACGGAAGAAAATCCCATTTCCGAACAGAATGAAAGGAGAAGGTCAACCTGAATAAATTCAATAACAAAGATCAAACTTCAATGTCCAAGTCACTTGGTCATTATGATTTATTTTACTTTTAGCAAATGGATAAGAAACACATAGGTGATGTGAGCCACAACTAATATTACATTGATTACTCGAAAAACAGAAAAAGCTATAACATACTCCCTCTTCTTTTCTTGATCAAGAAACGAAAACTAGAGGGAAAATGTGAACTTTTATCATCATTAGAGAAAAGTGTAGGCAAAGGTTTTCCTATGGATTTGGTTGTTAACGGCCTCTACCCGCTTTTTTTTCTTTCTTTCTTTTTTGCTTTTTCACTTGAAAGATGTAAAATCGTCTTTAATTAGAATTAGAAACGGATGATATAGAATCAAGAAATCAATCCAACATACAATACAAGAGTACTCATGATGGAGTTTAAGCCAAAGTCTTTAGCTGCGAGTCAAGGCTTGCACTTCTTAATACAGAAAAAAAAGTAAGCAACCTTTCATACATTGAAACTACGAGTTTCCGTTATGAGAATCCGAATAGAGGCAAAAAGTTAATGTAAGAATGTTGACTCCTGTTTGCCATTTTTCTCCTTTGTAATTTGTAAGTTCACACTGTGTATTTCCAAACAGGTGTGTTCTAACTAGGAAGCACGAATTCTCGAAAAAACCCTCCGAATCCTAGAAAACGCATGTCGGATACGGATACGCATGCGATTCGCGGCTGACACGTATCTAACACGCGGTCAATGTATCGGTCAACTTGACTTGGTCAGGATTCGATTGCTAATAATTATTTTTTTCCAGATCTTGATAAGATCGGACGGATGAGATGTAAAGCCCTAATATTAAAACTTAATCTCCCGATTTCTTCTTGTTCAAACCACACAACCAGAGAAAAAGGAGGAACCGAGGAGGCGAGGAAGAAAAGAAAGAAGGAAGAGGAAGAAGATAAAGAAGGAAGGGAAGAAGAAAGAGGAGTCGGACTGAAGCTCAGGTTCGTCTCTCTCACTCAGTCACTCACTATCACTGATCTGTCCTTACTCCTTCTGCTCTTCACTTCTTCAGATCTCACTATCTCAGGCTGGATTTGAGTTTGTTGCCTTGATAGGATCGCTAGATAAGTAATAGTAAATAGGTCATATTTGGGTTGTATGACCCTGATGCTATACAAAATACAAGTATACAACTAACCTTCCAAATGAAAAGCCTAAACACCTCACTACCTCAGTTTCCATTACTCATCTAATCATCTCACATTACTTAATCCGTTGTTACTCACATGTGGTTGAGGATCTTTAGTTATTGAATTCGGTATATAATGTCTTATGACTTTTGATATTAATTTATATGTCGAATTTTGTTGGTTTGGACTTTGGAGATATCAACTATTAACTTCCTATTTGTATACAAATCTCTTGTAATAGGGACTTGGCTTACAGGTTGTAGAGAATGTTGAAGATGCAAATTTCATTCTAGCTCATGGGACTAAAGCTCTTGGCCTTGCTTATGGTGATGCACTTCCTATGAAACTAGAGGATCTTGAAAAGATTTTGGAGAGTTGTGCATCAAAGAAACTTCCTATGGTGGTTGCTAATCTAGATTTTGTTTCTGTTGAAGCAAGAGCTTTGCGTGTCATGCCTGGTAACTTAATTGTTTCCATGTTTTACATAATTAAATTTCAAATCTTAGTCCTAATCTCTTCATATTTAGTATAACAAGATTTTGCTTTGTCTCTTTATTGTAGATTTATTGCTGTTACAGTGTGTGTATATAGCTATCAATTTAGAATCTCTACAATTAACCTAATTGACAGCTATATACACACACTGTAACACTCCCCCTCAAGCTGGAGCATAAATGTTAATCATTACAAAATCCTTTTTCCCAAAAAGTCGTTGTTTCCTATTGACCCGAAGATATTTGGTAGCACTTGTTTTGTTCGGGATGTTCGTCCGCATGTCACTAAACTAGATCCCAAGTCTTTGAAATGTGTCTTCCTTGGTTATTCTCGTCTTCAGAAAGGTTATCGGTGTTATTGTCCCAATCTTAACAAATATCTGGTCTCCATTGATGTTACCTTCCTGGAAACGCACCTTATTTTCTGTCTTCGCCCATTCTCACTCGCCAGGGGAGGATGATGATTTGTTGGTCTATTCTATCACATCCTCAGCACCTGTCTCTGCACCAGCTCCTGTCTCGGACCCTACTCCAGTCAGGCCTCCTATTATTCAGGTTTACTCCAGGCGTCAACCTCTTGATTCTTGTCCTGCACCTGCTCCGTCATCAGATCCAGTCCCGAGCAATGATCTTCCTATTGCATTACGCAAAGGTAAACGCCAGTGTGCTTATCCTATTTCTTCATTTGTTTCTTATGATAATTTGTCGTCTTTCTCTTGTTCTTTTATTGCTTCCCTTGATTCTACCTCTATTCCTAAAACTGTTCGTGAAGCCATATCTCATCCTGGTTGCATAATGCAATGATAGAGGAGATGAATGCTTTAGATGACAATGGTACTTGGGACTTGGTCGATTTACCCTCAGGAAAAAGGGCTATAAGTTGCAAATGGGTCTTCGCAGTTAAGGTCAATCCGGATGGGTCAGTTGCCCGATTGAAAGCACGTCTTGTGGCTAAGGGCTATGCTCAAACCTATGGGGTGGATTACTCTGACACTTTCTCTCCTGTTGCAAAGTTGACCTCTGTTCGGTTATTTATTTCCATGGCGGCTTCCCATAATTGGCCTTTACATCAGCTTGATATCAAGAATGCCTTTCTTCATGGCGATCTTCGGGAGGAGGTGTATATGGCGCAACCTCCTGATTTTGTTGCTCAGGGGGAGTCGGGGCGAGTTTGTCGTCTTCGAAAATCTTTATATGGTTTGAAACAGAGTCTTCGTGCTTGGTTTGGCAAGTTTAGTCAGGCTGTTGAGAAATTTGGTATGATGAAAAGCCAGTCTGACCATTCTGTATTCTACACACGATCAGCAGCTGGTATCATTCTGTTAGTTGTGTATGTGGATGACATTGTCATTACTGGGAATGATACTAGAGGAATCTCATCTCTTAAATCTTTCCTTCATACTCAGTTTCAGACGAAGGATTTGGGGGTGTTAAAGTATTTCTTAGGAGTTGAGGTCACTCGGAGTAAACGAGGTATCTTTCTATCTCAGAGAAAGTATGTTCTTGACTTATTAACTGAGACAGGAAAATTGGGCGCAAAGCCTTGTAGTGCTCCAATGACTCCTCATGTGCAACTTACCGATGTTGGGGAACCATTTGCAGATCCTGAAAGATATCGAAGGTTGGTTGGGAAATTGAATTACCTTACTGTGACTCGTCCTGATATTGCATACTCAGTCAGTGTTGTCAGTCAGTTTCTGTCATCTCCGACAATTCATCATTGGGCAGCGTTAAAGCAAATTTTGGGTTACTTGAAAGGAGCACCAGGACGAGGTATCGTGTATGAAAATCACGGGCACACTCATATTGAATGTTTTTCAGATGCTGATTGGGCAGGTTCCAAAATGGATAGAAAATCCACTTCAGGTTATTGTATCTTTGTTGGTGGGAATTTGGTCTCATGGAAGAGTAAGAAGCAAACCGTTGTGTCACGATCCAGTGCAGAGTCTGAATATAGGGCTATGGCTCAGTCTGCGTGTGAGATAATGTGGATATATCAGCTCCTGACTGAAGTAGGACTTAAAGCTACAATACCAGCGAAATTGTGGTGTGATAACCAAGCTGCTCTTCATATTGCTTCTAATCCTGTGTTTCATGAACGGACTAAGCACATTGAAATTGATTGTCACTTTATTCGTGAGAAAATTCAACTAGGCTTGATTTCCACTGGATATGTGAAATCTGGAGAACAACTTGGGGACATCTTCACGAAAGCCTTAAATGGAGTTCGGGTTGACTATCTTTGTAACAAGCTGGGCATGATTAACATTTATGCTCCAGCTTGAGGGGGAGTGTTACAGTGTGTGTATATAGCTGTCAATTAGGTTAATTGTAGAGATCCTAAATTGATATAGTTTCCTAGAATAACCTCAATAGTTTGTATATAAATACATGCTATATTCTCAATAACAGATACAAAAAGAGAGTATTCTCTTAATCATAGTTTACAATTGCTAATAAGTTTTCAATTAATCTATTATGCATCTAGATGTTTTATATGTTTGGATTATTAATTATTGTTTGAGTTATGACATTATGTTAATAATTTTTTAACAAAATATAAAAATAAAAATAAGGTTTGATTGACGTGTCGCCGAGTACCCGAGTCCTAGTTTTTTTAAAATTGCCGAGTCGCCATGTCGTATCCGAGTCCGTGCATCCTTGGTTCTCAATATAGCATTTACCTAATGCACTTCATACCTTGCACTAAAAGGAATGGGCTCTGTGTCAAGTTTTTAAATAAAGAGTTAAACACACAATTCAGAGTAATAGCAATAGTTTCATATACTGAAAATACCACTCCAATTATTTCATGTAGCTGGACAACCTGTATAATTAAGGCAGCAATAACTAAACAAGTTGATGATAATCTTACACCAAGTGGACCTTATAAAGGCTGGCATTGAGCCAATCTATCAGCTATATTCTAAGAACACAAATTTGAAATATTAATGTACGACTGGGGCAGCATGGTGAGGTTCAGTCTGTATGTGTTTCTCTCTCTCTCTCGAATCTAGATCTTAGATCTCTTTACTTTAAGTCTTGAAGGTATCATCTTAGTTAATCACTTTGTTTGAATAAGAGAGGTCGACGTGAGTTTCTCCATCCATCACCCTCTCTCTTCAAGTTGTTCTAGAATTGGAACCTAAAAGACCATCACATCAATGAATTGTATTGCCTCATGGTAGAGGTGTACACCTTCACCAACTTCTCATCTTCTAAGGCATTCCAAGTAAGCTTAAGCCCAAACTTGCCTTGCCATGCTTAATATAGGTTCAAACCTTCTATATGACTCATCAGAAACTTGAAGGATTAAAGGAAGATGTGATACAACTTCAGAAGAATCGGAACTGTGGTAACTTGCAAGACCAGCAAGAGTATGTAACAAGTTTCTAGCACAAAATAGACTTGTAAACCAGGTTTACTTTTACCAATCCTAACTGGATGTTAAGAGGCAACTCCAAGAAGAACAAAGGAAAATATAAAACAAACAGAGTGCACTGAACTGAGTAAAGAAAAGAGGAAGATATTGAAATGGCAATCACCTGTGTTTCAAGCTTGTAAGGATTAGGCAATTGCTTTTCCTCCCACTCTTTTCTTTGAGGTCTAGAAGTTAATCCCCAACCTGGCCTATCATATGCAGCAACATTGCAACCAAGCTGCCGTGCCAGTACCCCCATCACATGCCTCCAGGAGAAAACTCCTCCTCCAAACCCATGCACCAAAACAATACCAAACTTCCCTGTTTCAAATTCATCTCTCACAAAACTCTCAGAATGCATTAAATCCATTTTATTATCTCCATCATCTAAACTCAGAACAGGGATTTCTTCAGTAAAATATACTGGTGAGGTTGTAGGAGCCTCCAGCAGTGGAGCATAGAGAGAGGTACTGTGGAATTGATTACTATAGCTTCTATGTAGATGCTGATACTGGCTTTTGGATGGAACTGAAAAAGGTTGCCGTTCAAATACATGCCTTCCCAAGTTCATTCGTGGTGAACTGCAACTATTATTGTGTTCAAGAAATGTAGTGGAGGCTAAAGACCGAGCAGGAGGTGATTCAGAAAGGCTAAGCTTGTAATGAATGGTAAGACCCTGACAAGGAATGAACAAGCTGTCAATGTCCGCCAATAATCGAATTGGGAGCTCTCCTTCATCACGAACTGTACCAAAAGGTTTTCGCCTTGTTTCACTATCACTTTTTGGGGTTTTCCCAGAAGGTGTGGGGGATCGAGGAACCTTCTGGTAACTAGAAAATACACTCTTGCAGGATAGAATCTGATAATCAGAGATAAACAGGAATAGTCAGGAAAACATCTGGTAATTACTAATACAAAAAGTGTTTATTACAATATGTTGCATGATTATTCAATGAAAGCATTAGAACCAACAGATTTGAGTGATGTTCATAAAAGCAGCATGAAATCCTTTTCTTCGAAGCAACATATTTTTCCTTGTGTCTGAAAACACTAGTTTACTCTGGCTAATAATATGGCACAAAGAATCTCCCAAAAATAAATAGAACTTTACAACAGCAACTCGAATTATTGGAAATTTCAAACTCTTGGCAACCCATGTGCAAACTAAACAAAAGCATGAAAGGCTCAAAATGCAACTCAATTCATAACAGACCAGGTGGGCAATTCCAAAATATGGGATGATGAATCAATCACAAACACAGCATATCAGGTAAGTACTTGGACAAACTCACCGCTTCTGGGTCAACTCGGTGAAATAAAAGCTTCCTCCTAGCTTTACAACTTGTTCTGTAAGCAACCACAATATGACCAAGTGCAAATACTACTGATGACAAGAAGAGAACAGGCATTCCCCATGACTTCTTCAGATGAAGTTTTCGCTTAGCCAATGAAGTCGAAGCCTCGGCTTCAACTTGCGACAATGCTGTAAACAGACAAGCTTTGACCGATAGTACCAAAATTGAAATGAAGGAGCAGAAAGTTGCTGTTCCAAAGTAGGGTCCATGAGAAAGCCCTGAGCCATCACAAAGACAGTAAACACCTGCAACAAATAACCAAAATTGCTCATCAGAAACTTTAACTCTCTATTTCAGTTCAAACACAAACTTTCATAAGATCACCAAAACGTATACAAACACACTATCAAACTGACAAAACTCCCTTCAATGGGTACCCCAAAATTTTACACAAAAATAGAGTGGAAAAACCTATACATGTAAAGCACCTTTGTAGATATCAACTGGTTACTCTTTCAATCACCATTTGCCAAGTACAAATGTACAGTAAAGTAGTTTAGTATTAGAACAATCTGACCAAAGTAACCCTAAAGAAGAATCAGAAACAAAAACCTCATTTTTTTCAACAAATGATCACTCCCCAAATTAAGAAAATGTTTGTTCTTTGCTTCTTTTTTTTAAAAAACCTCCAAATTTAAGTTCTTAGAATCAACACCATTTGATGATCTTCATCAGTCAGACGCCCTACCCAAAAGTGGAGACCTCTCAAGATTGAAACTTTATATTAGACTGATAGTTCCCAAACCCCAAAAGTAGGAAAAAAAAAAACACTAAAATGATGATTGAACGCAAAAGGAGGAATGAATCATACATGTAATAACGAAAGATCTGAAGACGGAAACAAGGGGAATGTCGATCAAAGAAGTTCTGAACCCATATCTCTGCAAATGCTGCTTAAAACTGTAACATCTAACACAAGTAAAGTTGGTAACAAGAACAAAAGGTACCAAAACATCTCCAATTGCAACGAGCACCGGCGCCGATAGAATCAGAAGCGAAGCCACCATTATCAACATGAAGAACACCGTCCGTACGAATCTCCGGGCCCTCTCCATATTCCCCTTCCCGGCCGCCATCCTCGCCGGAAAATCCTTACCCAATCTGATCTACCAGAGAAACCCTCTCCTTTTCAATCAACTCAAATCATCTAGAGAAAACCCTAGCCGAAATGGCGGTCTCAGTCTCCGGCGTCTTCCGTCCATAACTAAAGATTGGTTCTTGAAATCGCCATGGATGGCTAGGGTTTGTGTTCAAGCAGAAATCGAAAACTCGCTCTCTCTCTCTCACAGAGACACAGAGAAACAGAGAAGATGAAATGAGGGTTTGAAAACTATTTTTATTTTTAGTTTTTTTTATTATTATATTTTATAAAGCTGTCTCTTCTTTTTCGTCACTGTCTGATTTTTTGTGATTTAAAAAAAATGAAATATTTAAGCTAAATTGTTTTTATCATTAGATAGGGATTAATTAACGATGATACATTAAAAGATACACCTGTTATGTATCTGTCAAATTTTGAACACTCATTATTAATTTGGAAATAATCAATAAAACTTTGAAATGACTAACATACCCTGTGATTAATGTATGTGCAAAGAGATACAAATTTAAAATTTTCTTGGAGGGAGTTTATGCAACCGATGATTGTTAATCATTGAGAAGGTTTTTTTTTTTTAAGGCAAACTTGGGCTTTTAAGAATATTCCATAACTATCTTAGAAATAACATATGTCTCCGACAAGGTTTGAACTACAAGTATTCGCTGTAAGTTACTAAAAGTTGTCAATGGCATAACAACTCAATTGTTAGAGTTTGGCGGATGCTATCACTGGGTCATGGATTCGAACTCAGCCAGCGGCATGTTTATCAAGTGTATTGACCAGTTCTAGTCTTTGATAAGTTATGGGATCCTGAAAACTAAGTTCGCCTTCAAAAAAAAAAAAAATTACTAAAAGTTTGTTTGTAGCGCAATTGCATCTTTGACAAACATCAAAGAAAGATCCTAGAATGCTAGGAAATCAACATATGTAGTTGCTTTTAGGGTTTAGTTGTGTCAATAGCATTTTAACAATTATTTTTGGACAAATTACTTAATGATGACATAGAGCGAATATGTGTCTCTCAATCGAGGCATGCATTACCTCGACACGACTTACTTGTGGTAATCTAAGGCATTGTCAATGTGCTTTGTTGTGCATAATTAAGGTGTTTTTTTTCGTTTTTTCATAATTGGAGTTCTGAATCAAACCTCGCATATCACTCCTTAATTGTATTCATTTGCACAGTTGATTAGAAGGAAACTATATAGAGTACAATAAACTCTAAAGAGATACAAACTCAATTTTGAACTCCAAATCTAAAGTCTTACTTCCACCAACACAACACAATCTCAGAAGGTATACAAAGAGGGGCAATATAGGAAATTTATAAAGAGCACTTCCCAGTAACGTGACCGTCAAATGCAATATCTTAGTCGGGAGGGACCAAACCAAAAAAACACCCACGATGAGTCACCATCACTCGTGTTGTAATACGACGTGGGCCTGCCTGCACATGGGTCCCACTCTAACGATCCAGCCGCCTCCACGTGGCAAAGAATACTGACCGGCACAACAAAAGCTAACGTGCATGAAAACGAAGTGGCGAGAAAAACTGAAAAGCCTATAATAACGGTCAGTTTTTATTTTTTCAAAAAGATACGATCCTGCGTGACGTACGGTGATTCTGTGCAGTCGTCCGTATGTTTGGACAGTAGCATCATAACCAATTGGATGGTAATGTTTGTATGCTAGTGTTCTTCAATTGTTCTTGATCTTGATTCTTCTTCTTTTTTTCATCCTAGGAGACTGACTCTTAAGAAAGACTCAGTGCTAGTGATCACAGACTTGCATTCATCTTCTATCTTGTGACATTCTCTCTTGTTAGAATGATGAGTCCTCTGGGTTTGATCATGTTTCATGGAGGGAGTAATTGTGTATATGATTAGTTTCAATGATTAGGATATTGGGGTCAGATCAAATCCATGGAGTACCAACATATTCCAATTTCTTCGACGATGAACAAAATAAAGTATGTTGTTCATGTGCAATGCATGCGCCAAATTAATGCAAGACCAAACAATCAACTCTTACAATGAGGCTATGATCAAAATATGTTAATTTCTTGTCTTGAGATCGAAGCATGAAGTGGTCTATTATTGTGAGACCAACCTCGAGAGTTCTCAATGCTAAAACATACAAGAAATTGAACACAAATTTACGAGTCCGGGTTTTATTTTGGATGGTATAAGTTTGGGGTTTGCGTAAACATGTTATTCCACTATATTTAGGCTGCCCCCATTGGTGATGCTCTATTATCAACACTTTATTTTAGCCACGTCTATTGACATGAAAATATGTTACTCCTTTTCGGATCATGGGGTCCGAGTAATGCAATTCTTCACTTTGATATTGATAGATGATGTGCCATCCTACCAAATTATATGTATCAATCTTTTGTTACCCAATTCCAAATCCAAAGTCATTCTTGGTTGGCAGACCATGACCTGATTTTGTAAGTTTTAACATTTCCATCCTTCACCTAAACTCAACAATGCCAAACTTCAAGTGATTGAATTTTCCATTTGTGTGGGAAAATACTACTTCAAATTTATGAAAGAGTAGAATTTCAACTTTTTCCTCTCCGACCCAAATAACTCTTGACTAATCAATCTCATCCCAAACAATATGCCTTCTCCATCCACCTAACCCTCCCTTTCAGCCAAATATGCCACCCTCAAACACTTGTTTAAATAACTTTATAAAAAATGCAACAAAACATAGAAGAAGTCAAAAAAATGATGAATAAATCTATTTTTTATAGTAAACCATAAGACAAAGATATACAAAGGACTTGGAAAAAAAAGAGAGAGAGAGAGAGAGAGCTTTGTCATTCCAACTCATTTGGTGACCTTGGTGTGGGGCAACCTTTGCTTATCCTCGATTAGATAACATTTGAAATTCAAAACCCAGAGAGCAAGACTAGTAGTGGGGCATTTTTGACATTCTTTTCTAATGCTTAAAAGTGTTGGAAGGGAGAGGGTGAAACCCTACATTTGCTATAAGGATTCAATACCTACCAAAAGGAACTTGGGAGTTTTCTTCCCTTCGTTTAGTGAGCTTGGGACCTTTGTGTGGTTGTGCAAAGGCATTTTCAAAGTTTGTAATGTCCCACCAACCAAGTGGTGAATACACTTTTCTTCCTTCTCATGTAATCTGATTTCACCCTTTGAGGAACCCGTCAAAGTGTCGAGGAAAACAGCGAGGGACTCCACAGGTCGGGGTGGGGGAGTAGGGGGGACCGTCCATTCTCTCGAGATGCGCACTTGACTTTTCAACGCACGCATTCGGAAGGGATGGATGGACCCCCACCCCTCACTGTTTTCCTCGCCATTTCCCTTGACAATTAGAATTTTTGCCCTTTGAGACTCCAACAACCCTTGAAGTAAATATATAATAAAAGCTTAAAAAAATATATTAAATGTCTTAGGATGATTTCACCCATTCAAGATTTTAAGGCTATTTAGGGCAACTTAAGTGGAGACTGTAACCTCCAAAATTAGGGGTTTAAGTAGTTTTAAAGGACTACTCTTCCAATGCCAGACCTCGTTCATAAAAAAAAACACGAGGCATGAAAGTTTTATCTCCTGATTATTTTTTATTTCTATTGTCAATAGTGTACTAGTTGAGTTGGTAGAAGTGTTAAGTAGGGAACCTCATAACACAAGTTCATGATTTTATAGAGACAGATTTAATGTTTGCTGGTACATGCTCTATGAATGGGCTACGGTTTATAAGTTTGAACTTTGAACTATACGAGTAAGAAACTAATTAATTTTCCATGACATCGACAAACAATTCCAAACATAGTGCTTTGGGCATTTCACTATTTTATTTTATTTTAAAAATTGGAATTAAATCTAATAAAAGGTTAAGATTAAACCTGTTCGATTGACGTCTAAGTATGCTAAAACCAATGATAATCCAGAGTCGGTATATCTTGTTCCAGCTTAATCTCCATCGTTCTGATATCACTTGATGTAGCTATGAAACCCACTAGATGTCCTTAGACCCTAAGAAATGTTGGATGATAGAGATGTTGATTTATCATTCATGACAAGTTATAGGGACATATCAAAACACAATTGACTTATTGTGTGAATCGGCATCCGAAGAGCACTTAAGGTCCAACATGTTGTATCTCTAAATTTATTCTCTCTGACAAGTTGCCATAAAAAATGGACATCTGATGCAATTACTTGACATTTTGTGGTGTACACATTAGATTGATTTAGATTCTTGAAAGGGATGTATATAACACCTCATTCTCTAATATGAGAGCTTTGTCAACAATCAACATTCAAGTCTACAAAGCAATATCGACATAAAAATTATATCAATATCATCTGAAAAATTGACCATAAGGTGGAAAAAGCAGAGTTCTTTAATAATCAGCATAATTTGATTTGATCTCGAAGAAAGTTTATGACCTTAAATGGAATTTTATATGTAAAGAAAATAATGATGATCATTATTTCTTTCAATAGTTAAGGTGGTTGTATGTAAACCTAATGGTCAGTGTACAAGGTTTGAAATTCTCCACTAATTCATGAGGTTTCTTATTTTGTTACTTACATCAAGCGGCTGGAGCCATGGATAATTGGAGTGGACTTTAGATAGCTCATATTTGTAATCAATGTTCTAAAAATTGCTAGGTGCTGGACGGGCGACGGGCAAGTGCCTAGCGCCCAGGGGCCTAGGCGGTCTTAGGTTTTGTATTATAACTTTAATAATTTACAAAAATTAAGTATAATACTTTATCAATTACATCCAATTTAATTCCAATATTAATATGCAAATTTTAAAAACATGAAAAATTAACAATCATTAACAAAATTTATTGAAACTCAAATGACTGAAGTTGGTCATAATGGGTACTTTATATAAATTTGAATTTGTGTACACTTTTATTTTTCTTCAAATTGCATGAATAACCTCAGTTATGTTTGATAAAATATACATCAGTAAAATTGGTACATTTAGACATATATTGAATAAAAAATAATTAAATAGTTTATTTTCAAAAAAAAGAAAGAAAAATAAAATAAGAACATAATCAGCCTTATTAAAAAATGAGTGATTCTATGTGTCGAGGGAAAGGGCGAGGAAACCAGCGAGGTAAACGAGGTGGCGGGGGGTGAACCGTTCACCCCCCTCGAGATGCGCGCGCAGAAAACATCTCGAGGGGGGTGAACGGTTCACCCCCCGCCACCTCGTTTACCTCGCTGGTTTCCTCGCTCTTTCCCTCGACATTTAGAATTTCCCTTAAAAAATAAAAAAAAATAAAAATACTCCCGACCGCCTAGAGTCCGCCTAGACCCACCAAGACTGCATGCCCAACCATTAATCTGGGCAATTTTCCACCTTCTAGCATAGGCCGATTTTTAGAACATTGTTTGTAATGTAAACAAAATCAATGAAAGTTCAACCATTCCCAACGTCTAGCTCCATTAAGTGTCTATAAATTAATGGCGAAAACAAACGTTCATTCACAATAGTTGCCGAAATAAATAAACAACCCCCGGTAGCTATGATTGTAAAAAAAGATAGTAAAAAAAAATTAAAACAAAAACCTACTTACTTCGATCTTCTTATATTGGCCTTTTAAGATCATGTTGCATTATCTATTCATGTCGATTGTAGGTCAAGTTGACAACATAATGCATTAGTTTGGCGAGCTAATACCCCATGAAGGTGACAGGCCACATGAGATACATCTTCATGTAATAAAAATTTCTTTGAACAATTATGTCTGTTTGAATTTAATCATATCTTATGGTGATAATTAACCACACAAACATGGAGGAAAACTTATCAGACATCCAGGAAAAGCTTTGATGAATGACCACATACACCATCTAAGCCTAGTGTTTTTATTCTTGGTGAATCTTATTGGGCCCAAAAATATAATTGATTAGGGTTTTGTCTACCATTATTAAAGAAAAGAATCTTCAAACCTGTCATTCATAATATACAGTTCAAGCTTAGTAGTCATTGTTTCTTAGTCTGTGCAAGACTTTCCAGTGATGTGTGTCCTTGAAATTTTATTAACCATAAGAAGAAAAAAGGCTTTAAATGGTCATGTTAAAGATGTTTTGTAATATGGGATATTTATGCAATTTTTTAAGCGATATAACTTGAAGGGGTCTGACCCAGGGGCAGATCTAGGATTTTAGTCGAGGAGGGGTGAAATGAAAAATACGAATTAGTTAATAATAGTAGTTATTAATGGTAAAACCAAATTTTTTTCTACCTGAGCTAGTAACTAATAAAACAATACAACTATAAAAAATACATTGCATATATCAAATTTGATCCATTGTAGTCCAATTTTAAGCCAAAATAAAGTCACTATCGATAACCTTAGCAATGAGCATAATAACTAGAATATATAACTAAAATCACAAAATGATTAAGATAACTAACTAGGTGTAGCTAAAAAAATTTGAAATTTGCAAACCTAATATGATCATAATACAATTTCATAAAAAAAATAGTTTATATGAGGCTCAAATTTTTCATTGAATTCTATAGTTATTATTTTAGATATTTTTTTGTTGGAGGTTTCATACCACGTGTGAAAAAAAAAATTATTTCTTTAATATTAATAAATTTTTATTAAATTCAACATTTTTTAATGTTTGCAATTACTAATAAAATTGCATTGAAAATAAAATAAAAATGCACTCGAAGAGTATCAAACTCGAGTATTTTACTAAAAATAATAAACTTCAAACTACTACACCAACAAAAAAATGTTCACATGTTTGTATAAATAATTGTTATATTGTATTCTAAATTATATAATCGATTTTTTTTAAAACTAAAGTATATATAAAAAAATAATTTAATTAAAGTTGATGGAGGGCAACTGCCCCCCGCCCCTTAGTAGGTCCGCCGATGGTCTGACCCAGTTATTTGAGCATAGATGTCCCTCTGCCCCCTTTTGTTAGTTTCCTAAGAGAGGAACAAAAAAAGTTTAACATTTTTTTTTAAATGTGAACATAATTTTTTTTGGATTCCAAAACCATTAAGAGTCTTCGGCAAGATTTAAATCCTAAACTTGTGATATTATCCGTCACAAATTTACCGACTGAGCTAGTACCCCATTAGCGAAAAAAGAAAAAAAAAACTTTGTTCAAAGGAATTTCTTGTTCTCTTTCCCTCTCTCTCTTTTCAATACTTGTGAGAGGGAGATGAAACCCTTACAATATAGATAATACAATTATACAACCAAACAACTAATACAAAACTAAAAAAACAAAATACTACACAAACAGGTGCACTTTGAAGGTTAGGGCCAAAGTATCAAAATGTGTTGCTTGAGCCTGATTGAGTTATGGGCCTTGGAATTGGGTACCTGTGTTGTTTCTTGCATAGCCTGATTGAGTTTTGGCCTTTTAGGTTGTCAATAAAGAGGCCGCTATGTACGAGCAATTTTCTGTTCCTATATGTACAAACAATGAAAACATTGCACAAAAACAATAAAAAAAAAAACAACATACAATGTTACTCTTTTTTTCAGAGTTTTAAAATTTTAATTATCGATATTGTCGTTGTTGTGTATTATCGTTACTATCGTTGTTGTGTGATATATATAGCATGAAAAAAATGTTATTGATTATGTTAACGGTACTTATTAGTGAATATCCTTTTTCAAAGTTTTTTCACTAACTTGGTGAAGTTTTGAACTAAGAATTCTCAGTAACTCTTAAACAATCAAGGGGAAATTGTCAACCCAAAGTTGTAACACTTGCACAGTTAAGAAATATACAATCCTGACTTCAGAGAACAAGATGGGCAAAATACATTCAGGCTTGCTGTCATTATAATCGTGATGTGTTACTGCACAAGAAAAATTATTAAATCTACGACAGGCTAGATTGAATGTCAATGGGCTGCTATTCTTGGGAGCTAAAAAGTTTTTTTTTTCACTGAATGACATGTCAACATGGATATAACTGAAAACGAGTAAAAATTGAAGAGGATAGTTTCCAACTGAGCAACTTGGAAATAAATAATAGGATCAATGAACCCCTTCAAATTTCCATTGGGTCAAAATTTTAGGATTTTTTTAAAAAATGAGCTGTTGGAAATATAATTGTTGCAAATTAAAACATGAATGAAGTTATCGAATTTTTTTGGATTGAGTCGCAGACTAGGTTACTCTCTTTAAGACGTTTCGCGGTTCTGCCCAAGATTGTGCAAGCAGTCTGTTAGCCCCGTCGTCCCCAGGATAAAACAACCCAAAATTATTTTTTTGTCTCGTTTAGTCACATGCACTGTTGAAGAACAAAAATCTATTCACCCTATTTCTTTTGCTCGGAATCACAAAAAACAATGACAGTAAATATGAAAATACAAAAACTGGAACTCTCTGAAATAGACTGTTTACAAAACAAAAACTCTCTGAAAATGATTGCTTTCGACATATTTTTTATCTGAGAGAGCAAGTATTTATATGCTGATAAAAAATATTTATGAGAGAAAACGTGCCTTAAAAAGCAGAGGAAATCACGGATAACGTGTAGGGAGAAGATTGGATCTCCTCTTACTCAGTCTTGTTCTCTGAAGCAAATAAAGAAAAATATATTTTTTCCAAATAAAATTTCAACAAAAAGATGGAATTGATCAACATTGGTTGGTCCCCTCCCTCTTTCACAAAAGCGGATACCCCTTGGGGTCCAAACACTATCCTTATTAACTCATCCAAAGAGAGTTATATTGAGGATATGAGACTAAACATTTTAGAGAGAGATTTGAAAGTTAATAAACCATTTCCCTTTGTTTTTTAAATTCAAACCAATATTTCAACAATCCCCCACTTGAATTTAAAAAAAAACATTTATTCGTCGAGCAATCTATAAAATATAAGATTGTGCATAAACAAAAGTGTCTTTCAACTTGAACTCTTGCGTAGTGTTCATGTTTTAAATTATACTAGAGTAACCCGTAGTTTTGAACTCAATCTATAACAACATTACACGCACAACCTTACCAAGGTGAAGTTTAAAAAAGCTCGTGCTTTAAGGCCACGACAAATTCCATAGAAAGCGGTCATATTTCCACAGTCACTTAAGTGAGTCTATCAAGAGTATTCATGTAGCTAGGTACTCCACTCCACATAGAGTATAGATCTCATTAAGAGTTTTAACTCATCCTATCAGAAACTCATGCTTCAATCTAGGAATGGAATTACTATAAAGTCAGCATGATTCACTTCATATCATTCACGACTTGTTATTACCCATTGAACCTATTTCTTAGGATTTTCAGTCTATAGGTCGGATTACCATCATGAATAACTCATCAATCTAAAGGCATAAGACCCATTCCTTTCGAGGTTTTGAAAACCTTTTCTCTAGCTAATCCTTTCGTCAAAGGATCAACCAACTTCTCATTAGTCCGTACATGATCCACTCTAACAGCTCCAGTAGATAGAAATTCTCTAACCATACTATGCTTACGACGTATTTGTTGTCTCTTGCCGTTATAATAACAGTTTTGTATTTTTGCATAGCCGTGGTACTATCCCATATAGGGATTTTTGCTAGCAAGTTTCTTAACCAACCTCCTTCCTCATTAGCCGTGGTTAGTGCTATCATCTCTGACTCCATCGTGGACTGTGTCAGAATAGTCAGTTTCTTTGATTTCCAAGAAACAACTCCACCAGCTATACTAAAAATATAGCCACTGGTTGCTTTGGAGTCATCTGAGAGGATGTTCCAATCAACGTCACTTTATCCTTCAATGACAGCGAGAAACTTCTGATAGTGCAATCCAATGTTCTTAGTCCTTTTTAAGTACCTCATGACCATTTCAATAGCATGTTAATGTTTTATACTAGGTCTACTAGTAAATTTGCATAGTAGTCCCACAACATAAGTTATGTCGGGCCTAGTGCAATCAGTAGCATATCGTAGGCTATCAATGATGTTCACATACTCAGGTTGTCTAACACTATTATCGGTGTTTTTGAACAACTTTACACTAAGATCATTAGGAGTACATGCATGTTTACAGTCAGAATAATTATATTTCTTTAGGATCTTCTCAATATAGTGTGACTGATTCAAAGAAATTCCCTTTTCAGACCTAATAATCTTAATACTAAGGATTACACTCGCCTCCCCAAGATCTTTCATATCAAAGTTCACACGCAATAAAGATTTCACATTATTCATGAAATGAATTTTTTTTTTTTTTGCAATCATGGAAAGAAGAATCATTTTTAGTTTCATGTTTAATTTGTGTAAATGTGAACAACAGTAAAGAACTTAGATATGTCCTTATAGATTAACTATTGATTACTCACCTATGCATGGCTCCACTTATTGAGACAGTTTGTGTTTTGGAGCTCATTTACATATAGTTGTTCAGAGCATCATGAAACACATGCCATGTGTAAAGGGAGGAGGAGAAGGAGGTGAGAGGAGGCGTGGAATCGATTAGAGAGGACGATAGCAGTTGGGGAAATGGAAATCGATCTGAGAGTGTGCGGATTTGCTTAATTGTGTAGAGGGAGGAAAGTCAAAACGAAGAAGGAATTAGAGAGATTACCTGAAGATGAGATGGAGGAGAGCATGACGTGATGGATCTGTTGGTGGCTGCGATATGGACCTGTGGCTGGCGACATGAAAAGAAGATTGTAGAGATGGTGTTTGTTGTTTGCGTGGAGGAAGAATAGCGAAAAGGAGATGAGAACTCTTTAATTGGTCTGTGGATCTGTCACTCCCCCGATCTCTATCTCTCTCACACTAGATCTCTCTCGCTCGTATTCTTGAGCCAAAGAAAATTGGGGACTTTCAATAACCCTAGCTCCAAATTAATTGAGAAATGGAAGAAGCAGATAAACAAAGAGGAAATTAAAGCTAGACAAAATGGAGAGAGTAGAGAAGAAGACAGAGAGATGGATATACAAAGTGGGAGAGAGAGGGCAACAACATGAGTGAGAGGGAGGGAAGGAGGGAGTGAGAGGGAGTTGTGTTCTTTTTTTGCTTTTGGTGAAAAGAGATGAGCGGATTTCTAAAAATTTTGAGCAAAATTTAGCGGTGTCATTTTTTCAATCTCCTGCTATGTTATTCCATAGCTTTTTATTAAGGGAATGTGATTAAAACTGGTCTTATCATAGTTCAAGTATTAAAAACGCTATAATCAAATGCTTTTAATAGCCAATTGTGGTGTAGAGTGTATAGAAATGGCTAATCAAACAGATCATCTTTCATGTTTGAGTTTAAACCGTTGATCTAGGAAATCAGAGGACTTGAAAGTCATTTATTGCATGTGATACTAAGAGTCTTAACACCTATTTCACACAACTAACTTAGTTGCAACTTTATTATATGTATATATATATATAGACTAATTTTAAAAACAAATCACTTTCATTGTTGACGAAATATTAAACTTATTCTTCTCTCTTTAGTAATGAAATATGTTTTCCTAGATAATAATCACATTATTAGTAATGATTTGGTTCGTTGATAATGATTGATATTTTTACATTAGTTTTTTTTTTTTGTTAAAGCTCGTTTACTAATATATTGTAGCATTCATTGTTCATTAGTTCAATTTTTTTGATTTCTCAGGTGACTCAACATGGAATGATTGGTGTTACATTATGTTAAATTTGACACATTATTGATGGCACTTTGAATCATTATGATATATAATTTACTAGACATTTGTTTCATTTTGTGCTATACATAGAGGTTCATGGATCCATTCATTTATGGACATTATCCAAATTTGATGATATCTTTGGTAAAGGATAGACTATCAAATTTTACTAAAGAAGAAAAACAAATGGTGATGGGATCACTTGATTTTGTTGGCATTAATTACTATTTGACATTTTATGCAAAAGTTATCTATGTCAACGTAACGAATGTTAATGATGCTGAAAATGATCGACATTTTATCAAAGGTAGTGTTTTCTGCTACTAACTTATACAATTTTCATCCTTGTCCCGGATCGGTTGGATATGTAGATTGATAACATAATAAATAACAATATATTCTCCTCTTATTCATGTAAAATATTAAAGTTGACTAGATGATCGATTACTTAAGTTCATTTTTCTTCTATGTTACAGGAAACACATACATAAATAATGTTACAATTGAGGCAAGTTTATAGGAAACGATAAAATTATTTTAAATCTTCTCGTATTAGTAGGGTTAATTTCTAATTGTTACTAATTTTATTTGTCAATGAAGTAGGAGTACAATCACATTGACTCAAACATAAGTAAAAAGAATATTGTTTAACTCCTCGACTCCATACAAGCACATTAACTCACGCATTATAAATATCATTTCCTACTTCTAGAGTAGACCCATAACTGAGCTTCCTCTAAGCAATCGATACACGCCACGTGGGTGGTGGTGGATGTAATACAATTTTTAGTTGACAAACAGGGGCAAGTCATATAGCGAAATCAGATATCCACCCTGTTACAGGGTCCACGTGTCATGCTACTGTCACGTGGCATAAGAGTGATCCATCAAGAACAATAGATGTTCCACACTCCAATGGATAAGGATGTAAGTGGGGGAGGTGTCGGTAGAAAGAAATGTATTAGAGATAATTCCTTTTCATTTTATGAAATTAGAGTTAACTCCTCTTACCTCTGACACTGTCAGCTACTTTGAGTCAATTTCTGTAACAGATCAATGGTTCAATGAAAACAGGGAGTTTCATTGGATGTTTTGACTCTAACTCTCAGTGGTCAAAGGACAGGAACACAACTGTAAAATTGTGTGAGCTGGGGGGAGGTTGGTGTAATTAGGCTAATTATGTTGGGACTAACCAGACTAAACCCTAGAATAATCAAAGAAGCCTAAAAGGAAGTGTGAAGAAACTAAATGGTGATAGACTAAAATTGATGAAAAGTTCACAGTATAATTCAAAACCCACCGAGTGTTTTGGAGGAAATTGTTATATGGATATATAAGTCAAAAGAATATTGTTTTGGCTCAAACGTTAAATTTGCATTAAAGACACCATGTGTGGATTTCCGTTGGATTTTGAGGTTTCATCTAGCATCAAACTCTCCGTACATAACTTCTCTAATTGCTCATCGACATGCACATTAATGGTGGAATTGTCTTGATACTAACAGCTTCCTCGATTTTCTATAAAAAAAATGATATTAATCAAATTTGAGATAAATAAAGAGCCAATGAAGTACTAGCTCAACTGGTAGACTTGTGGCAGATAGCAACAAAACTTTCAGGGATCGAACCTTTCCGAACGATTGGGTGGGAAGTTTTAAAGGATAAAACAAAAAAGGAAAACGATTGATCAAGGATGGGACATGATGAAACACTCATAACAAAAGATGTCATACTCCACGATCAAGAAAAATTGTCTTCCTTCAAAAAAATTATACTATATTCGAGAAGCGATTAAGTAAGTTGTATTTTATTATTTATGAAATGAGAAATCAAATAACTATTTTTTTCTAGAAAATGATAAAATTTTATGATTGTGCATAAATATGCATGAGTTTGATGAGCCAATAAAAATTTATAGGTTAGATGCAGATGTGAAAGGGTACTTCCATTGGTCCCATTATAGATAATGTTCAAGGAAATATTGGTCACAATGTGCGGATGGGGCTATACTATGTAGATTACATGGACAACTTGAAGCGATATCCTAAAGAGTCTATCAATTGGCACAAAATTTTCTTGAGTGAGGATTTGAAATTTTCTTGAGTGAGGATTTGAACTCTACAAAAAACTCTTCACCCACACTGACATCTTATTAGGGGTTTATATTTGGCTTTTCTCTTCAGGTGGTTCTTCTTGTCTGGCAAGTATTGGAATTATGAATCATTGATTTGGAAAACTTTGGTTGTAGATTTTAATTTTATTTATTTATTTTTTATCCCTCAACCCTCCCACCCAATTGTCTCGAGGTGTGTTTCGTGCTAAACCAAAACTACACACTACACCAAATTGACATTTTTGTAACAATCCAAAAAACAGTAACACTTTTGAGCTATAACAATCCACAAAGCAATTTTACAAATTTTCACAAACAAAGTGATTCAATAATTGTATCCCCACAAATAGTATGGGCTAACAAGTAATGTTATTCATGGTGATCTAATTTATTGTATCACTTTTTTGTGTAGCTATTTTTCATTTTGTTGACTAAATTTAGTTTTGACTTGAAATTGTTGGGTGGATTGTAATAGCTCAAAAGTGTTACTATTTTTTAAGTTGTTACAAATATGCCAATTTGGTGTAGTGACAGTGTTAGAAATTGTTGCATTCATTATAATAATAATAAAGCATAAAAGTAAACTAGTTGGGACTTGGGATGATACCTGTGTAAGGCGACATGGAAGACTTTTTCAACCAGTAACATCAACCACTGCAGAAGAGTTGAACACGAAACATATATTACAATTATAATTTTGGTGCAAGCCCATGTTCCAAGGTGTGACCCAACACTCATAGGCTTGGTGGACCCAATTGAACATCAACAACAGTTAAACTCGGTGACTCAATGTTGCCCTATAAAAACAGTTAAAATAGTTGTAAATAATTATTTAACATTTTTACATTGGTATGTCCAAAACTAAATTTGAAGAAATAAAAAAAAAATGAGAATGAGTGTGGCCTCATGAATATAAATATGATCATGCACCTCACCACATGTTTATTTTTATCTAATTATATTTATATGATTTCCATAAGAAATGTGACTACAACGAGAGCAGTCTTATTACAAATCATTTTCTAGAGAGTTCCCAGTTGAAGAAGGGGATGTTACATGTTCCTGTTTTTTTTGCTATAAGATGCATATTTCAACCCACCCACCCCTCATCTCTGTCAATTTTATTTTATGTGTGTAACCACGATTTATTTTTATATTTGATAATTTAGTGACCTATTTGGGGAGTATCGAAGGCACGACCCAAGGATTAGGGTGGCATGCTTTTGACATGTCACTGTATTCGTGCCAACGACACGAGTACACATTATGTGGAAAGTGTATGGTCGTACCGCAGGCACGACTGATACACTAGTACACACACACACACACACACACACACACACACACACACACATATATATATGATTACTCTACAATCACAATGAGTAGTTGTATGGAAAACATTCCAATCGATTTGACCAGAACAATCGCGACGTGTGTTGCTTTGTCTTCTTTGATGGATCTTTGCAATTTCAAACTAAGGTAAGTTTGTTTAGTTTATAGATAAGTTTTTTTTTCATGTTTGTTATTTGTGTGTGTGTGTGTGTGTGTGTGTGTGTGTTTTTGCTTCCTACGATTTGGGGTTGTTGATATTTGAGTTTTGGTGTTTAGGTGCAAATTGTTGAATGAACTGAGGGAGGACAAGGATATATTCCAGTATGTTTCAATAGATTCAATATCAGTTGGTCCCTGAACTTCGACTCCGGGGATTGCTTTGTTCATATAGAGATGCATAGAGAATCAAAACCTTGAAACCTTGTATAGACTCGGCACGACACGTTGTCTTCCTCTTTACAGCGTAATCTATTGATTTCTTAAGCTATTTTAAAACCATATATAATAGAAAAACTAAACTCGGTTTTTGGATTTATATTAGTAATTTTGTTGATATTAATGATTTTCTCATTATGCAGATTGAATATTTTAGTGATAAAAGCCTCGATATGGGATGCCAAATGTTAGCACGAGCGGCATATTTAGGCCATGAAGAAGCAGGGTGTGTTCTAGGTATTGTCCTCGTATGCAATGATGATGCTCAATCAGTACAACAATGGATGGAGGTCTTAAGTAGTGTTGAGGAAATCAAACGACAGAAATAGGTTGGGATCTCAGAATGCTGAAAAAAAAATCAAAGCAAATTTTGTGCATAGTATTGATTTCATTTATGTTACAATGTGTATTCATATTTTCAATTTTTGAAATAAAAACCAAATGAAAGGAAGTAGATTTTTGGTGAATAAATAGCAATTGCTTCATTAAACCATTGAGAATGGAAAACAAATTATAGGCTTCGCATTACTTCACAACAAATACATATATATCAACCATTTGCGAACGTTCTAACAATTGAATTATTATTATTTATAAAATAGGCGTTGTAAGTGCGTCTGGGCGTATATTGTATTTGGGGCTAGGCTAGGTGACAAATTTCAGTTGTGCGAAAACAATTTGGAGGGCTATTTCGAGATTGTGAGGATTTTTTTGGAAATTCGATTGCGACACACATAAAGTGAAGTTGAATTCTTATAACATGATAAAAACTCTAATTTTTGGCTGGTTTGGGGCCATTTGTGAGTCCTATGTAGGCGGGTGGGATTGGAGGGCTATTTCGAGATTTCGTTTCAAGATTGTAAAGGCTTTTTCGAGAACTTGGTGTTTGATGTGTTAATCAATTGTGAAAGAAAGTTTATTTATACGTAGACTAATTTTAACAACAAATCACTTTTCTTATTGACGGAAGATTAAAACATATTCATTTATCTTTAGGAATGAAATATGTTTTCCTAGATAATAATCACATTATTAATAATGATTCGGTTCGTTGATAATTATTGATATTTTTTACATCAATTTTTTTCTTGTTAAAGCTCGTTTACTAATATATTGTAGCATTCATTGTTCATTAGTTCAATTTTTTTGATTTTTCAAGTTACTCAGCATGGAATGATTGACATTTCACTTGTGTCGATGTGGTTTCAACCATACTCTAAATCAAATATTGATATAAAAGCTGCAGAAATAGCAATGGATTTTCATTTTGGTTGGTAAGTTGTATTTTCTCATACAATGCAAAAACTTTAGCACATGTAATTGCATTAGAACTCTTGATATGTGAGTTATTTATATTCTTCTCAACATTTTTATAGGAAATTAGAATCGAATGGGTATTGGCAAACATTTAAAGTTCAAATTTTGTCTTTTGTTATTTATTTTTATTTTTTAAGGACAAATCTTCATTCCATTTAAAATGTTACATTATGTTAAATTTGACACATTATTGATGACACTCTGAATCATTATGATATATAATTTTCTAGACATTTGTTTCATTTTGTGCTATACTATACATGTAGGTTCATGGATTCATTTCACTTATGGACATTATCCAAGTTCGATGATATCTGTGGTAAAGGAAATACTATCGAATTTTACTAAAGAAGAAAAATAGATAGTGATGGGATCACTGATTTTGTTGGCATTAATTACTATTTGGCATATTACTCATGTAAAATTATTAACAATATATTAAAGTTGGCTCAATCAATTACTTAAGTTCATTTTTCTTCTGTGTTACAAGAAACACATACATGAATAATGTTACAATTGAGTTTATAGGAAACAATAAAACTATTTTAAATTTTCTCGTATTAGTAGGGTTAGCTTCTAATTGTTACTATTTTTTTTTTGTCAATCAAACAGGAGTAGAATCACATTGACGATATGTTGGTCTACATCAAGAACAAATACCAAAATCCACAAATTTATATCACAGAAAATGGTATTTCCTCACCTACACTACTTGTTAAAATAATAAAAAAAAAAAAAATAGGACTAGGGTTTACGTGGGTTGTTGAATGATTTGTATATGAATAAATAAATAAATCTCAAAAAATTCGAAATTAAATAATTCAAGATATACCAAGTGTTTTGGAGGAAATTGTTATATGGATATCAAGTCAAAAGAATATTGTTTTGGCTCAAACATTAAATTTTGAATTAAAGACAACATGTGTGGATTTGTGTTGGATTTTGAGGTTTGATCTAGCATCAATATCTCCATACATAACTTCTCTAATTGCTCTTCGACATGCACATTAATGGTAGAATTGTTTTGATATTAACAACTTCCTCTATTTTTTATAATAAAAATAAATATGATATTAATCGAATTTGAGATAAATAAAGAGCCAATAAGGTACTAGCTCAAGTGGTAGACATATGACAAATGGTAACAAAATTTTCCAGAGTTTGAACCCTGCTGACGGCATGTACATGAGAAGCGATTAAGTAAATTGTATTTTCTTAATTATGAAATGAGAAATCAAAAAACTAATTTTTCTATTTTTTATTATTATTTTTTATGTTCAAGGAAATCTTGGTTACAATGTGAGGATGAGGCTATGCTATGTAGATTACATGGACAACTTCAAACGATATCCTAAAGACTCTGTCCGACTCAGAATTTTCTTGAATGAGCAGGATTCTAACTCTACGAAGAACTCTTCACCCACACTAACATCTTATTAGGGGTTTATATTTGGCTTTTCTCTTCGGGTGGTTCTTCTTGTTTGGCAAGTGTTGGAATTATGAATCATTGAGTTGGAAAACTTTGGTTGTAGATTTTAATTAAATTTTTTTTTTTTTTTTTTATCCCTCAACCCTCCCACCCAAATGCCACTAGCAGAATTCGAAGTCTGGACTTATAATATCATCCGTCACAACCCTAATAGCTGAGCTAATACCCCTTGGCTCTTTCATTATATTACAAATACATGAAATTTGAGTGTATGACTAATTTATGCAAGTCATTGTATATAAAAGAAAGACCAAAACTTTCTTATAAGAAAAGGGGAATTTAAAAAAAATAAAATATAACTTGTAGAAGCTCTCAGTTGGATTGATGTTATCAACCGTTACGGGTTGTTAATGTGTAAAACCGGATTCAATTCGTTAAATTTAGATCTGTTGGTTACCAAGTTCTTCAGGTTAATCAAGCATTTATCGATCATATATACCTGAAATGCATATCACCTCAGAGTTGTACATTCCAAATTAATATACATAATAGTTATCATGGAATGATATGATCAAACATTAATGCAAGTATGTGAAAATTTTAGTTTTCCTATGGAAAAAAAAAATGGCTAGTGTATTTTAGTTATTATTCTTTAATTACCACACGGCCTATTGTTAACGCACGATTTTTTTTTTATTTAGAAACAATTTCCACCATGTTAATTAACACTTCATTTGCTGTCTTTTTTTCTCTTGGGTTTCAACTCTCAACTCTTGTCTGGTTGCAAAACAAACCCTAAGAAACTTGGTTAGTCTCTGTACTGTGCAGAGAAATGGGTGGCGGGAGAGAGGTGTCGACGTCTTTGGATGCAGTGAGAGACAAGAATCTGATGGCAGCTTAAGAAGCTCAACACTGCTCTCTTCCCCGTTCGCTACAACGACAAGTATTACGCCGATGCCTTGCTTCTGGTGAATTCACCAAGCCTTGGTAATCAATCTTCCACCCCAATTTCACTCACACGTCTACTGATTTAGGTTTTGTTTTGTATTTATTTTGTTAGAAATTCAGTGGGTATTGAGTGAATTTTGCATATCGTGCATTGATTTTTATGGTTTAATGTGTTTATCCATCGATAAAGTCTATTTTGGTTGTTGTTGAAATGAAAACGAAGGAACCCAGTTATCATCTTCATCTGAAATGAAAACCCAGAGGATAGAATTGAGAATTTGTATGTATTAGAGTTGGAGAAAAGCAATCAGACTGTTGAAGGTAATTTTTCCCCCTTTTAGCACAGTGCATTTCAGTGTTTGAATGGCTTTGATGAATGTGGTGGTGATTCTGGTGAATGGTGATTAAAACTTTAGGTTATGTGTAAAGGGTATTTCGATTTTTCATACTAAGCGAAACTCACTCTCTTTAACCTGATTTATTTCATTCAGGAAGTTTATAGTCGACTTCACTCAAGTGTCCATTAAAAGTTTATAGGTGGTGGTGATGAATATGATTGCCTTATATATAGTAATTATTGTAAATTGCTCTTAGCCTAGCTTCATAGTTACTCTTGAATGGCATGATGGCTATACAGGATAATGTCACACTTAGACTAAACACAATCGAGAAAATTTATGGTTACTTTATCCTGTTGCTGGTTGTGCGGACACTTTTAAAAGAGTGGCGAACTCGTATCAAGACATAAACAATAAAACTTGAGGTTTATAACCTAGCAATTTGTTGTTATTCATTATTGCTTGCAAGTTCATAGCAAAACAAACATATCATGAGAATCAATTCCATATATAATAATTTTAGATTTATTTGTATATATTAATTAGTGAACACAATATTGTGTCCCTAATTTTTTCTTTTTTAGATCCTCTGTGTCCGACATACCTATCTGTATTTGTGCACCCAGTTCCCTTGACTGGATTAAAGCAATTGCAATTTCTTGATCTCCTTCCTTTGTATATGTTTTTCATTATGGATTTCAATGGGTATTGAGTGAGTTTTCATTTTGTTCATTGATTTTATGGTTTTATGTGTTTGTTTTGGTTTCCATTGAAATGTGTAATTGAAGAAACCCAATTACTATCTTCACCTGAAATGAAAACCCAGATGTTAGAATTGGAAATTTTGATGTATCAGAGTGGGATGAAGCAATTGTCCATGTTGGAGGCATTGTTTTTAAAAAGCGTTTTTAAAGCGTGCCTTGAGAGCGCGAGTCGAGGCCGGGGCGCACATAAATCGCCTCTGCTCGACGAGTTGAGCTGTCAGTGTGAGGCGTACGCCTCGAGGCGTTGAGGCGTACGCTTCGAGGCGTTTTGAGGCGAGGCGTTTTTTAGGCGTACGCTTTTTTATTTCTTGATCAGTTGGCGTTATTTGGTAAATGGCTCTCCAAATGCACCTAGAAACACTGCAGTTGACAAGCAAATGGTTGATTGATTCATTGCTTGACATGCAGGACGCATTTGTTGTTCACATGCCTACCTCTTCTAAGGATATTGTCCCTTTTGAGGGTATTCCCAATTAAGGCAATCCAAACGAAAACACATGCTTTGAGGGCAATGTTACTGACCCATATCTTCTTGATGATATCTTTGTCCCACCCTTGGATACTACTCCCGCAGAGCTTAAGATAGACAAATTTAAGCTGAACTGATCATTCTTGCCGCTTTGTTCCAACCTATCGTCTTCATGCTGGAATCTGAATTGATTCTCAGTAGTTTAATCTGCGTTGAACGTCAAAGGTGAATAGTCCTCCTTGTTGGTGGCTTCCATATCATTGTAAAACTTGCTCTTTATTTGTTTGAATTTTTTATATACATTTTTCACTATTTTTTACAAAAAAACGCCTTACTTCGCCTCGCTACGCCTCGAGGCTACGCTTCGCCTCGGAAAAAGCTCGATCGCCTCAAGTCTTAAAAACGCTTTTTAAAACATTGGTTGGAGGTCAGAATCTCATGCTATTTCATTGTTTAAATGACTAAGATGAATGTTATGGTGATGAAAATTAGGATATTTGTAGAAGGTATTGAACTTTTCATGCTAAGTGAAAATCACCCCTTTTTAACCTGACTTCCATTCATGTAAGTGTGTGGTCGACTTATCCTAAGCATCCACTAGTAGTTGCTATGTGGTGATTGCCTTATATTTAGTAAATAATGTAAATGCGCATTAGTTAATCTTGAGCTGCATGATTGTTCTACGGGATAATGTCAAATTGGAATAAACACGAATCAAGAAAATCCATGGGCCATTCCCTTGACTGAATCACAGCTATTGAAATTTTTGATCTCCTTCCTATTATAGATGTATTGAGAAATTATTGCTCTCAAACTGAAATGAGAATGATCCATTCTTATGCTGCTTATTGAAAGTTTAGAACAAGAACTTGTTTTCATATTACCTACATATCTAAATTTAACATATCGATATTTTGTATGTTTAATTGGGATGTTATGCCTCTAAAATAGCACAATAAGGTTTGTATTTCGTCTCTTCGTGGCTGTGTGAAAATTACAGTCGCAAGCCACTGATCTATAATATTACCTGTTGTTTGCTGATTAAAAAAATTGTTTTTCGTTAAATGGAAGTCTGTAAGAACATGGTATTTCACCTGAGGTTGTGTTTGATTTTTTTTTCATGGAAATTTCACCTGAGTTGTGTTTGATTTTTTTTTCATAGAAAAAAAATTGGTAGAGATAAGAGAGGAAGTGAGAAAAAATTTCACCCCATGATACTAAAGATAGTTATTTTTCTTGAGTTCCAAAGAAAAAATATCAAACACATTTAAAATTTAAATTCACCAGGGAAAGAATCTACATGGAACATTTATCAATAAACATAAGCTAAATCTAAATCGACTTTACTAGTGGAAATGGAAACTAGGGTTCATTATGACGTTCCATAACTTTTTTCCTCTCGGAATGAAAGTCAGTCCCTCTCTCTAAGGATCTTGTCTTCCAGAAACTCAGTGATTCTATCTCAATATTTCTTAAACTTTTCCAAAACCCAAATTGTTTTCAGATTGGTAGGTAACTATAAAATATCCACCATCCCAATCTTTTCATTTTCCAAAACTCATTAGGTCCTGCTCTCGAGTCCTTGCATGTGGTTTTTTGTCTTAACTCTATTGTCAACGATGGCGCTTCAAAAGTATATGCATCCTGGGGCCTCCTCCAGTCAGATGAGATCGATTGGAGTGGCAAATCTAAGCACAAAATTCAGCTTTATCGAGATGCCCTCTTACCAATTTAATAACGTGACCTTCCACAAGAATCAGAATTTTCTCCTCTTTTAGGTTGCTTCCACTTACTTCTCATGGTTTGCCTCCACACTTTAAGTACCTAACTTTTGTTGGTTTTTCTTTGGACAACAACTGTCACTTATCAGCTATTGGAGATGATATGAACATAAGGCAATTGGCACAAAGGTGGCCGGTAGAGGAGAGGGGCTCATATAACTAGACATTTTAAGACAGTAGGAGGATAGGAGAGATACAATAACGTACTTGATCTCACGGGGCTAAATCCTTTTTAGGAACATTTTTTTTTCTTTTTTTCCTGGGAAAAAGGGAATGCAATGGCAATTTCTTTTGCTGGTCCCAAAATAATCCCATACCATGTGGTGCTGTATTTTGGTGAGTTAGCTAAGGTGTATACTTAGTAGGCCTTATTGATTATGTTATTTGCATGCTACAAGTATGTGAGGGTTACTAGGGATAAGTTTGTTGATTTCCAGATCTGATTTTCCTGTCGAAGGTTTAT